>CAUYQU010044928.1:0-13809 GCA_963574635.1 Cheracebus regulus
GAAGAGAGAGAGGGAAAGAGTGGGAGGGGAAGAGTGGAAGAGGGGGAGGGACAGAAGAGGGGGAGGGGGAGAGAGAAAAGAAGAAGGGGAGGAGGAGAGAAAGAGAGGGAGAGAGAAGGGGGGTGAAAGGGGAAAGGGACATGGGGGAGGGGGAGAGAGGGAAAAAGAAAGAAGGATGGAGAAGGAGAGAGGAGGAGAGAGAGAAGAAGACTGGGGAAGAGAGGAGGGGAGAGGGAGAATAGAGAGAGTGGGGAAGAGAGAAGAGGAAGGAGGCGACAGGAGCAGGGATGTGAAGGACATGATAAAGCTGACATGATACGGGGTTCAGTATTAGGAAGCAGGCCCTGTTGCTGGCCACACTGGGCGGGTGTTGCTATAAGGCCCTGTCTTGGGGCCTGGTTGCCTCCTGACGCCCAAGCTGCTGAGTGTGTGGTAGGTCTGGTGAGGGATCTGGAGGCTCCTGTCTGTAGCAGGTTTGCTTTTCTTGGCTGCACTGGGCTGGAAAGTGGTTTGTGGTTGTGCCTTTCCCTCTGCTTGGCAGATAATGCAGGAGTGTGAACTATAGCTCAGAGGAGGGCAGGTGAGGGCCCTCTAGTCTGCGTGCCCCAGATCAAGCTCTCGCTTCGGCCTCTCCTGTGAGGACTGTGCTTCAGCCACAATGCAAGGCACTGCTCAGGATTTTCCCTAGAGAAACTGCTGGAAGCAATTGCCGGTCTCAGGACAGGTGCCGGCTCAACGGATTAGGAACTTGTGAGGTTGTTGCCATCTAGCGAGGAGATGCTGGAACATCCCTGGAGTTGCTGTGGACCTGGCAGGCAACTTGCTGAGCCGCGAAGCCATGGCCAGTTTTACCTCCCGCCCTTCTCAGAATGTGTGCTCCCAGGGTCATCAGGCAGGGCTCTCCAGGCAGCTCCTTCCTGCTCTTTCAGAAAGGAACATGCAAGCACCCTGAGCACAAGGAAGGCAATGGTGAGAAGGCGATTGATGGGCGTGGAATCACTGCTGAAGAACAGAGCTGAGTGGCACTGCGGGGTCTGGCATGGGTCTGGCAAGCACTGTGCCTGGATGGGTGAGCACTGTACCTGGATAGGCGAGCACTGCGCCTGGATGGGTGAGCACTGTGCCTGGGTGAGTGAGTACTGAGCACTGTGCCTTGGTGGGCCAGCACTGTGCCTGGGTGAGTGAGTACTGTGCCTGGGTGAGTACTATGCCTGGCTGGGCAAACACTGTGACTGAGTGAGGGAGTACTGTGCCTGAGTTAATACTGTGCCTGGATGAGAAGGTACTGTGCTTGGGTGAGTATTGTGCCTGGGTGAGCACTGTGCCTGGGTGAATATTGTACCTGGGTGAGCACTGTGCCTGGGTGAGCACTGTGCCTGGGCAAGTACTGTGCCTAGGCAGGTGAGTACTGTGCCTGGGTCAGTGAGCACTGTGCCTGGGGGAGTGAGCACCATGCCTGGGAGAGCGAGTACTGTGCCTGGGTGAGAACTGTGCCTAGATAAGTAAGCATTGTGCTTGGGTGAATACTGTGCCTGGATGAATGCTGTGCCGGGGTGAGCACTGTACCTGGGCAGGCAAGCACTGTGCCTGGGAGGCTGAGTACTCTGCCTGGGTGAGTAGTCTGCCTGGGTGAGTGAGCACACTACCTGGGCAAGCGAGCACTGTGCCTGGGTGAGCACTGTGCCTGGGCAGGCAAGCACTATACCTGAGAGGGTGAGTACTCTGCCTGGGTGAGTGAGCACTGTACCTGGGTGGGCAAGCACTGTGCCTGGGTGAGCTGAGTGCCTGGGCAGGGAGCGTTATTCCTGGATACACGGGACCTGGACTTGGTTCTCCTGTGCACTCGCCTGGGACTGGTAGACTGTGGACCTTGAACAACAGTGGAGGAGAGGAAGCGTCAGGCATGCATTACCTCACTGTCAGAGAATGCAGTGGCACCCAGAGGAGGAAAGCCAGGGGACAATGTCACACCAAACAGAGGCGCAGGCTGGTTCCTCTGGGCCAAGCATGGAGTCTTTAGAGGAAATTCAACCCTGGAAAGGGCTTCCTCTCAGATAAAGGAGCCCCCTATGGCTGCAGTTGTGTCCTGAGTGTTGACAGGTGCATTCCCAAGGAGCTGCAGAGCAGAGATTCTGCACCAGCACTCCAATGAGTCAGGGCATAGCGCTTGGGGCCTCGCCTGCCACCAGGCCCTGCAGAACAGCCAGCAGAGGAGGGTGGGGGAGGAGCGGGGAGGGCAGGCCAGCCCCACCTCTGCAGGTCAGCGCTGGAGGACTGCTGCCCAGTGAGAAGGGGTTAGCACAGGGTGCATTCTGCCCTTACAGCTGGCGAAGGTGGTCAACTGCATACATGGCTTTCACTACAATTTTAACAGTGCCTACATTGGGATGGGGAGGCCCGCTTGCCTTGGACACTAAAATTACCTCTGATATCAATTGCAGTTCACATGCCTGGGCTCAGTTTTCTTACCTAGAAAGTGGACATCAAAGCTGTGTCCCTGAGCACCTCAGAGCCAGTGGCGTGGGCTGGCCACTGACATGGGGGCCGCACTCTCTGTTTGGAGCAGGATACAGATTCCAGGTGTGGACGGATGACTGCTGCTTTCTGACTCTTGTCTGAGAATTTGGAGTCTGTGAAAATCTCGTTTAGAAAAGTTCTGGTTGAGCCTGTATTGCGTCTATCCTTTGAATCAAACTGCAGGTAGCAGGACAGCAGCATGACTCAAACGGAGAGGAGCTGCAGTGCTCTGGGAGAAACTCAGCTGTCGGAGTGAATGGCTTCACCAGAGCACTGCAGGGCATCTTCCAGTGTTGCTGTGTGCTCCTGGGAGTGACTGAAGCTTAGGCCAAATAAATAGCTATTTATTTTTAAGGGGCTTCCTCACCTAGAGGGAGGACCCCTTCTGGGGTTGGGTCTCTTCAAAAGAGTGCCTGCTTGGCCCAAGGAAGCAGCCTATGTCTTTCTTTCACGTGACATTTTCTCCCGACTTTGCTTGACTGATGCCACCTATGGGATCTGTCCGAATTCAGTCCTTTATGAGCTCATCACAGCCACTTATGCTATGTGGCCCAGACTCTGCAAGACAGGCTGTATGCTTTCTGTCATTTTGAAGAATGTAGAATAAAATGATTAAATTCTGCTTTCTTCTCTGTTTTTATAATGTGCTAAGCTAATTATTATAGGCCAGGTGTGGTGGCCCATGCCTATAATCCCAGCACTTTGGGAGGCTGAGGCGGGTGGACCACCTGAGGTTAGGAGTTTTGAGACCATCCTGGTCAACATGGTGAAACCCCATCTCTACTAAAATACAAAAAAAAAAAATTTAGCCAGGCGTGGTAGCAAGTACCTGTAATCCCAGCTACTCAGAAGGCTGAGGCAGAAGAATTGCTTGAACCAGGGTGGTGGAGGTTGCAGTGAGCCAAGATCACACCACTGCACTCCACCCTAAGCAACAGACTCCGTCTCAATTAAAAAAATAAACATAATTATTATAGAGTCCTGAATTTCTCCTTTTTTATTGCTTCCTAGTGTATCAGCAAAGTGATGCTTTCAGTCTTTCATCTACCAAAACTGAACTGATGTGGGTAGTTATGTAACTGAGTGGGGCTGAACCCTTGTACTTAGGGGTGGCTGGTCAGACACGGCTATGTGTTATTCCCCTCCACACCAGCGGCACTTCGCATCCATGTCCTCCCAGTGGAAGAGCCTTGTAGGCACTTTTGCACACGGGATCTCCTTCGTAGCCAGCTGCTCTCCACCCTCCTCCAGGTGGCCATCTTTTTGGTGTGTCTTACACAGGGGCCCCTGACGCCTTTTGGAATATTCCTCTCCTGGAGTTTTATTTCTGTCTGCATCTCTTTGAATTTCTCCCTCTATTTCCATTCTGCACCTAGGTGAATTTCACCCCAATCATTTCTTTGTTTTCCTAACTTAAAGCCTTACACTTTATTTAGAATTGAAAATTTATTTAGTTATATGCTTATATGTATATTTATTCAAATTTGTAACTTATTCTGTGAAATCATCTAGGGACAGAGCAAGACTGATAAGGTTATTCACTTTATTTCAAAACCGTCCCACGTCTAAGGACGCACACGGCCCCTCTGAAACTGCATGCCAGCTTGCCAAGGACCAAGCTGAGTCTCTCCTCCAGCCCAACACGGCACCGACTCTCTAGACAGAGGCTACAGACACGGTCTTAGGAATCTTCCATGTCCCACCGTCATGCTCAATAAAACGGTCTTGCTTGTGTCAGATTTGAGACAAAATGTCATGAACATTTTAAGAGTTGTAATTCCTATTTTTTAATCTCACATTTTTTAGTTTATTACAACTTAAAACTTTGTAGAGACTTTACTGGTAAAATTATCACAAAAGATTAGATTTTAGATAACATCTTTTAGGAAGGAAGAAACTTGAAAGTAATTCTGGCAGATTTACTGGTGTCTGAAATGTGGCTGCATTTTTCTCTGGTTGGTAAAATAGAAGAATTTAGCTGCTCGTGTGCAGGCAAAATATTCACCTGTCCAGTTGACTTGTAAAAACTGGTTTTAATGATTCTTAGAGAATTTGTTTTCTTATCTCTGCTGCCTCTAGATTTTCCTATTATTCAAGACCCACTAATGGTGAATGGTGTATGTCGGGGGTGTGTGTATTTTAATCAGGTTTTAATGTAGAAATATATTTGTTCAAATGAAAGAATTTTATTTAGATTATGTTGTCCCTGTAAAAGCATGTTTTTATTTATTTACTTATTTTTTATTACTTTAACTTTTATTTTAGGTTCAGGAGGTATGTGTGCAGGTTTGTTACCTGGGTACATTGTGTGATACTGAGGTTTAGGAGATGATGGATCCTGTCACCCGTCACCCAGGTACTAGGCAGAGCACACAACAGCTAGTGTTCCAGCCCTTCCCTCCCCACTGTAGTGGTCCTAGTGTCTACTGTTGCCATCTTTATGACTGTGAGTACCCATCATTTAGCTGCCTCTTACAAGCGAGAACATGTGGCATTTGGTTTTCTGTTCCTGCATTACTTCTTTTACGATGATGACCCCCAGCTGCATTCATGTTGCTCCTAAGGACATGATTTCATTCTTTTTTATGGCTGTGTAGTATTCCATGGTATATATGTGCCACATTTTCTTTTTTCAGCCTGCTGTTGATGGGCACTGAAGTTGTTTCCATGTCTTTGCTGTTGTGAATAGGGCTGCAGTGAATACACATGTGCATGTGTCTTTTTGGTAGAACAATTTGATTCCTTTGGATATATACCCAGTAATGGCATTGCAGGGCTGAATGGTTGTTCCATTTTAACTTCTTTGAGAAATCTTCAAAGTACTTTCTACAGTGGCTGAACTAATTTACATTCCCGTCAACCATGTATATGCATGCCCTTTTCTCCACAGCATGTCCAGCACCTGCTTTTTATTTTTATTTTTTGACTTATTGATGATTGCCATTCTGACTGGTGTGGATGGCATCTCATTGTGGTTTTGATGTGCATTTCTCTAGTGCTTAGTAATGCTGAGCATTTTGTCATATGTTTCTGAGCCGCACGTACGTCTTTTTCTTTTTCTTTTTTTTTTTTTCTGAGATGGAGTCTCACTCTGTCACCCAGGCTGGAGTGCAATGGCACGATCTCAGCTCAAGGCAACCTCCGCCTCCTGTGTTCCAGTGATTCTCCTGCCTCAGCCTCCTGAGTATCTGGGATTATAGGCACCTGCCACCATGCCTGGCTAATTTTTTTTTTTTTTTTTTTTGTATTTTAGTAGAGATGGGGTTTTACCATGTTGGGCAGGCTGACCTCGAACTCCTGACCTCAAGTGACCCATCCGCCTCATATGTCATTCTTTGGGAAGTGTCTGTTCATGTCCTTTCCCTTACTTTTTAATGGGGTTGTTTTTTGATTGTTCAATTGTTTAAGTTCCTTATAGATTCTGGATATTAGAGCTTTGTTGGATGCATAGTTTGTGAAAATTTTCTCCCATTCTGTAGGTTGTCTGTTTACTCTGTTGATAGTTTCTTTTGCAGTATAGAAGCTTTTTAGTTTAATTAGGTCTCACTTCTCAATTTTTGTTTTTGTTACAGTTGCTTTTGAGGACTTAGTCATAAATTATTTCCCAAGACTGAGGTGCAGAATGGTGTTTCCTAGGTTTTCCTCTAGGATTTTATGGTTTGAGGTCTTACATTTAAACCTTTGATTCATCTTGAGTCAATTTTTGTGTCTGGTGAAAGGCAGAGATTCAGTTTTATTCTTCTGCATATGGCCATCCAGCTAGCCTAGCACTATTAACTGAACGGGATTCCCTTTTCTCATTGCTTGTTTTTATTGATGTTTGTCAAAGATGATATGGCTGTACATGTGTGGCTTTATTTTAGGGTTCTCTGTTCTGTTCCATTGATCTGTGTGTCTGTTTTTGTACCAATACCATGCTGTTTTGTTTACTGTAGCCTTATAGCATAGTCTGTGGTAATACGATGTTGCCAGTTTTCTTCTTTTTGCTTAGATTGCTTTGGCTGTTCAAGCTTTTTTTTCCATATAAATTTTAGAATAATTTTTCCTAATTCTTTGAAAAATGACATTTGTAGCTTGATGGGAAGCATTGAGTCTGCAGATTGCACTGCAGTACGGCCATATTAATGACATTGATTCTTTAGATCCATGGGCATGGGATTTTTTTTTCATTTGTTTGTGTCATCTAAGATTTCTTTTAGCAGTATTTTGTGGTTCCCCTTGTAGAGGTCTTTCATCTCCTTGGTTAGATATATTCCTAGGCATTGTGTTTTTGTGTGGCTATTGTAAAAGGGATTGCATTCTTGATTTGGCTCTCAGCTTGAACGCTATTGGTGAACAGAAATGCTGCTGATTTTTGTACATTGATTTTGTGTCCTGAAACTTCACTAAAGTTGTTTATCAGTTCCAGGAGTTTTGGCAGCATCTTTAGGGTTTTCTAGGCATAGAATCTCATTGTCAGCAAAGACAGTTAGTTTGACTTTTCTTTTCCTATTTGGATGCATTTTATTTCTTTCTTAATTCTTTGAAATTCTTTGGAATTGATTTCTATGGGAAGGACTTCCAGTTAAACATAACACTTTTAGAACACAGAATCGTTGCAAGTAATGAAACATGAGAACTAAGTCTTTCCCCAGTCTGATCCCTCACACACACTCCTTCCCCAGGCCTAACGAATTCTTGTGACTTGCTTGAAACCCTCCCAACATGTCTGAATGAAGATTTGAGTATAGATGCAGACTGGATGTGGATATAGATGGGCAACACACATGCATGCACGTAAACACACATGTGTTTCTCTTTTCTCACGTGGGGAGTATCACGCCTTTCTAGCTCAGACTGGACCCGATGTGGTCAGGAACAGTATCAGTGCCCTCTCAAGAGGAAAGGGCCTTGCTTGAAGTAGGATCCTCCCCTCCTTCCTCCTTTCAAGCAATAAACACTTACTGAGTGATAACAGTGTTTTCCTCCTCCAGGGGCATGGCTGGAGTGTATGTTGTCAGTGGGGTGAGCATGCACCTGCCCTGGGGCACTGAACAGGAGCGAAAATGTGAGATGTACCATCAGGAGAACGACTGCAGAGCCCTGGAGGGGACATCGCCTGGGGGTGGGAGGGTCCACTGGTGCCTGTGAGGAGCTCCGTGGTTTGCTCTGTGAGCGCTGGTGAGGGGCGGGCATGGGGCTGGGTGCAAGATGGGAAACATCCTATGCTAAGGATGGTGGCCGCCATGAGGGCTGGGGTAGGTCAGACCTTTCCCAGCAGGCATTCTAGGTGGCTGCAGGAAAGGGTGAGGGCAGTGGCCCGATGTGAGACTGGAGAGACACAAAGACCAGGCTGTGGACCAGGTGATGGGGTCTGGACTTGATCCTATGACCCAAAGGGACACAGTTGGTGAGTGATGTGTGTGTGTGTGTGTGTGTGTATGTGTGTGTGTGTGTGTGTGTGTGAGAGAGAGAGATTGGATGTGGTCTATGTCGTACTTTGCCTGCAGTGTGAATGATAAATGAGTGAGTGGTGGGCCCCACAGGGCTTGGGAGGACGCCCAGTAGGAAGCAATGGGTGGTGGCTGGGACCAGCGTCTGGACCAGGGGTGGCATGGGAAGGAAGGAAGCAGGTAAGACGTTGGGAGAGTTGAGGTAGGAGAGGAGTCAAGGGTGCGCAGTGGCCTGTGTGGTAGGTGTGCATTGGCAGAGAGCTCCCTGACATGATGGGATCATGCTTGGGAGCACAGGCATGGTCTCTGACTACTGGGGCCCTGTGTGTGGCTGAGATAGCTGCTGTATGCCCACATCCTCCTTGGCTCCCCCTGGGTGCTGTGAGGGCCTCGCTACAGCCATAGGAGCAGCCTCTGCATGACCTCTTGGCCCAGGCGCTCGGAGACCCGGAGCTCACTGCTGCCAGCCAGGATGGGGACTCATGTTCCCAGGACCCTCACTGGCCCTGTCGTGGGCCGGTCCAAACCCTCAGTCATGCTGAGCCACTTTCTGCTCTTCTTGGAAGTTCCCATGCAGATAGACAAATGTGCTCCATTATGGCGTTCCTGACTCTTACCTGCTTCAGGCTTACTGTGCTGGCAGCACAGATCCGGCCGTGTCCCTACTCCAGAGATGCATTCACGTGTAAAGCACTTAATCATTTAACCAAGCACTGAGGTGCTGGCCATCCTGTGGCTGGCATGGGCAGTGAGGTGCGGTGAAGGCGACGCACGCCTGCTTTCTAACGGGCTGTGGGGCCACCCACTGTTCTATATGTACATCCATTTTCCATTTTGAGAGACTTTACTTTGTTCTCTTTTTAAAATTAAATAGCATGTTTGTGTACTATTAAAGGTGGTGGCTCTTGGGGAAGTTTTTTGAGGAGGAGGAAGAGCAGCGAAGGCCTCAGTGGTTGCCAATTCATTTAGTCTGCTGTCCGCCCTTGACCCCATTGTCCAGCAAGCTCATTGCCTGAGCTCTGCTGGCTGGGTGGGCAGAAAAGCCAGCTAGGGCTACTGTCTACCCCTAGTGTCTGGCAGTGTGTTAAATCAAAGCTCCCAACTTTCTCAGTTGATGTCCTGTTGTTAGAAACCTCATCTTCCTTGAGGACTTTGAAGCCAGGCTACCTGGGTACAAATCCTTCTTCCACTCAGCCCTCCCACCATAATGTCTGAAACAAGCATAGAATGGTTTATGGTTTCTTTGGAAAAGGAGAGGACCCCAGAGCTTTGTCTGTTGGGGCCCCCAGCTGCCCCTGGGCCAGTACTGCTGTTGTTGAGGAGGGGAGGATGCTCAGAGGAGGGGCAGCTTCCTACGGCTGCATGGCCAGTCAGAGGTCCAGCGAGGCCCAGGGCCTGGCTCTACTGATGCTCACCTCTTGAAGGGGCCAGAAACCAGGGCACCTCCTTCTGGGTAGGTCCTGACCACAGGCCCGCATCTGGTTATGGCAGGCATCCCGCCGGGAGACGAGACCTGGCTTCTGGTTCTGATCCCAGTTCTGCCATTTGAGCCTCAGCTTCTCCCTCCTTTAAGTGGGCAAGACCAGGAGCAGGCCCAGTTGTGAGCATTCTGTGCCACCTGGGAGGTGGGATTCCTGCTCCATCGGGTTGGTGAAGCCACGTTGAACCCTGAGGGGCATCGCCTGTGACCTGGGCTCTGCTTTGGTGATGTTCGGAGTCCGAGGAGACGTTGCCTCTGCTCTTGTGGCCAGCATGCTTCCCGCCCATCATGGAGTGCTGCTGGGGGAGTCATGCCTGGTTATTTAAGGCCCACTCTGCACTGGCCTCAGGCCACCTGTCTCCAGTGCTTGAGATAAGCAGCAGTGGGGAGTAGGGGCTGCCCTCATCTTTACAGTCATAGAAGCAGAGCTCGAAGAGAGGAAGCAGCTTGCCCGAGGTCAGGACAGGCCTGGTGGACAGATTATAGCCCCGCACCGTGAGCCTTCAGCCATGGCTCCTGGCCAAGAGCCTGTGTCCACCTGTTTGACTCCAGCTGGGACACCCAGATTTGACTTCCCTGCACTTTTCTTTAGTCCATTTTTTATAGTTTAGGAGAAGTTTAATTTCACATCTTTGGTGAGAAAATACACATATCTGTTCACACACATGGCTAATCCCTCACCCTTCACTCAGTCCAAAGTATATTTTCTCATCCCTTCATCTGGAGATCACATATAAAATGATAGATATACTGCTCTTAGGGTATGCAAACTCTAAATATGTCATCTAAAATATTTGATAAACAGGTTTTGCGTTTTTATGGTTTGAATGGGAAAAGTTGCTGAAACAAAAACTTGACTAAGTTTTACAAAACTGGAGGTTCAGATCTGCAAATTAGATCTCTTGATGCCAGTGGGACTGTGAAAGTCCCTGTTCATGGCACTTCCTTCAGGATGAAGTAAGTGGGATTTCTTCCTGGGCCACTCCTAGGCTTTCAGATTGATCCCAAACAGCTGTTCCCACAGGGCCCCTAAGCACCCACTCCATCCACGTGGGTCCAGAATCAGCCTCTCTCCTGAGCGCCCATCATGGTACCTGTAGTGCACAGTCCCTGGGGGAATTGAAAGGTGGGTCCCTGCAGTCATTTTCTGGGTTCTGTGGCTCAGATGAGGTGCCCCCTGAGAACAATGGCAGAAGCTTGTCATCCCCTCACACACTGTCCCGAAACCGGATCACTTCCCGTCTACCCAGAGAAGCCTGGTGCGGATGCCTTTCAGTGTTGGACACCATGGTTTGTTGGGAAGCAGGGAAGCACCCCAGTATCTGTGCTGACTGGAGCAGAGGGCGCATGCTCCTGTTAGGGTGCACTGGCCAATTGATTCCCTCCTCCTCACCCCAAATCACAGTGAGGAGTTCAGGGGGGAGTGTGGGTGCACACGAATCAATACCACGTGTACACAGGCTGGATCCTGGCCTGTTTCTGCCTCTGTAGATGCACATTCATATCAGCTCCACGTCTGCGTACCTATGCATCTCTGCATGTTCCAGAGCCTGTCTGTCCTGGATCCAATGTCCCGGTGGTGCTGGAAGCCTCGGGCAGCAGAGTATTACTCTTCGAATGCCACCTGGCATGCCCGTTGTCCCAGCCATTCTTGCTGTGCGCCCTGGACACGCCATTACTCCAGAGACATTTGGCCCTGGGGACAGGGCGGGCATAGCATAAAGTGATGGAGGTGCCCCACATACCGGTCAGAGGCGTTTATCCTTGGGACCTTGCAGGCGCCATGGCAGCCCCCATGGGCCCCTGAGCACAGGCACCTCCATGCGCTTTGCTCTCTGGCTGCCTGCATTTCCTCATCCCAGTCTACGTCAGATGAGTCTAGATTAGAGCAAAGAGATCATTGTTTATCATTAAATTTTAAACTGGTCATTAAATTCTACTGCACAGGCAGTATCTAAAGACTGATATCTAAAAACAATCTGATTTTCAAAAGCCAGGGTTTGAGAGAGAAAAGATTTGGAAAGAATTCTACTGACATGGTTTTGCCTGTGGAAGGTCAGAGCCTGAGGGTCCAGGATGGAATTGCACCCGGACGACAGCTTAGGGGATCCTTGGGTGACGCTCTGACTCCACAGAGATCACAGAGGACCTGGAAGGAGAAAGGTGACAGAAGGGAATTGGCCCGAGTTTAGGTGTAGTGAGCCTGTGAGGCCCTGGGTGAGGGCTCCAGGCTGCAGAGAAGGATCCGGTCTCCTGGGGTGGATGCAGCCTTGCAGAGAAACCCATGTGGCTCAGCCCTGGAGGGGCAGTGAAGGATGGTGACCAAAGAAGACCCTAGGGCAGCTGCTGACCTGCCTTGACACATAGGAATCTGGAGCCCTGAGGAGGTTGTGGAAGAGCCACATGGGCCTCAGAGCCAAGGATTCTGAGATAGGCTAAGGGATACAGACACCAACCACGAGTCTCAGGCAGGGATGGGGCGAGGCTGTCAACAAGAGTGAGGGGCATCCCAGGGCAAAGGCCAGTGGAAGACCTGGCCAGCTCAGGACTGGCTGTAGACAGCTGGCAGGACATGAGGGTTCTGAAGCCTGGAGAGCTTCCTGGGAGAAGGAGATAAGCTCCAGCGACCTCCTTGAAGTCTGGAGAGGATCACGTGACCTTTAATGGGTGAGATTAAGTTTTGTGCTGTTTGTGCAAATGTGGGTCAGTGGGATGTGTGAGTTTTCAGTTATGGAGAAAGAAAATCAGTGCATCCCACAGATTTCAAAGACTGCGGCTGTTATTTGCGTTGTACCTGCTACATTATGCAATTAATTTTCCATCTGCTCCTTGTGTGACTCCCGTTGGGATGGGAAGAGAGCCATTCCTAGGGCTCTAAGCTTTGTGGCTTCTCATTGTCCCGCTCCAGCGTTAGGTCTTGTAGGAGCTAGGATGTAGACCTGGGTCTAAGGCTCATCCAGGAGATCTGTGATGATGCGTCTATTTTCTAGGGACCCTCCCTGCCAAGGATGAGCCCTGAAAGGTGGCCTGTGGCATCCTGGGAAGAGACTGTTGGATAGGGAAGGTCCAGAGTTGGGGCGAGGCTTGGGGTGGGCAGGAAGGAGGCCTGGCTGGTCCAGACCAGCATCTGGTCAGGAAGCAGGGCCAGGGAGAGGCAGGTGCTTTTCCCAAGAGAAGTCTGCATGGAGATGCCTTTCCTGCCCCAAGAATGCAGGTGCGGACATCTGTGTTCATGCTGTGCACGTGGGGTTGCAGCCCTGCGCAGTCGCTGGGACGGGCAGCGATGGACATGTAACAGGCCAAACTGCCTTTTGTCTGCAGACTGGACAGACCCCAGGGAGGTGGGAGAATCAGGCAGGACGCCACGGCTGCGGGGCTTCCAGTCACTTTGGGAACCCAAAGGAGTTCCAGTGCTGAGCCCACTGCAGGCCAAGTGCGGGCAGGGCAGGACTGAGAGTGGTGGCTCTCCACCAGGCCCCCTGGCTGCTGCAGCGAGATAGGGCCAGGGAGGTGTGGCGCGGAGGCCAGGGGGGCTGTGCCCACCTGGAAAAGTACACACGGAGGAGGTGCACGAAGGACGTGATTACCTACAGTAGCACTGACCAAGCTCAGCTGTTCACCTGGGGCCCATTTTCTCAGAGTCTCTGTCTGAGTGGGTGTGAACGGCTGCGTTCAGACTGCATGCTCTTTGTATTGTCTCATTTTCAGTGAAAAGTCAGTCTTTCACTTTTGACAGAAGTCTCACTTTTTTTTTTTTAAGACAGAGTCTTGCTCTGTTGCCCAGGCAGGAGTGCAGTGGCATAGTCTCGGCTCACTGCAACCTCCGCCTCCTGTGTTCATTCTCCTGCTTCTGGCTCCCAGGTAACTGGAATTATAGGTACCCACCACCAAGCCTGGCTAATTTTTTTGTACTTTTAGTAGAGACAGGGTTTCAGGATGTTGGCCAACCTGGTCTCAAACTCCTGACCTCAAGTGGTCAGTCCGCCTTGGCCTCCCAAAGTGCTGAGACTACAGGTGTGAGCCACCGCGCCTGGCCTAGAAGTCCACCTCTTTAGCGTTTTGTCCACCCAGGACCTAGTCTTTTTCAGGGGGAGATTCTAATTAGTGAGTGTAGATTTGCACTTGGTACTGAGGCCTGATCATCTTTTTTTTTTTTTTTTTTTTTTTTTTTTAGAATAAAAAGAATGAAAGAGAGAAAGGAAGAGGAAGAGATTTTAGAAAAAGAGAGAAAAAGAGAAGGAAAGAAACAGCAAAAGAAAGAAAAAATGAAAGAGAAAGAAAGAGGAAGAGATTTTAGAAAAAGAGAGAAAAGGAGAAAGAAAGAAACTGCAAAAGAAAGAAAAAATGAAAGAGAAAGAAAGAGGAAGAGATTTTAGAAAA
>CAUYQU010044932.1:0-27669 GCA_963574635.1 Cheracebus regulus
TTTCATTTTTTTCTTTCTTTTGCAGTTTCTTTCTTTCTCCTTTTCTCTCTTTTTCTAAAATCTCTTCCTCTTTCTCTTTCATTTTTTCTTTCTTTTGCTGTTTCTTTCTTTCTCCTTTTCTCTCAAAAAAAAAAAAAAAAATTAACTCCAGATGGATTAAAGACCTAAACATAAAACCTGACACCATAAAAACCCTAGAAGAAAAACTAGGGAATGCCATTCAGGACATAGGCATGGGCAAGGACTTCATGACTAAAACACCAAAAGCATTGGCAACAAAAGCCAAAATAGACAAATGGGATCTAATTAAACTAAAGAGCTTCTGAACAGCAAAGGAAACTATCATTACAGTGAACTGGCAACCACAGATTGGGGAAAATATTTTGCAAGCCACCCATCTGATGAAGGGCTAATATCCAGAATCTACAAAGAACTCAAACACATTTACAAGAAAAAACAAATCCCCATCAAAAAGTAGGCGAAGAATATGAACAGACACTTCTCAAAAGAAGACATTTATGCATCCAACAAACATATGAAAAAAAGCTCATCATCACTGGTCATTAGAGAAATGCAAATCAAAACCACATTGAGATACCATCTCACGCCAGTTAGAATGGCGATCATTAAAAATCTGGAGACAACAGATGCTGGAGAGTATGTGGAGAAACAGAAACACTTTTACACTGTTGGTGGGAGTGTAAATTAGTTCAACCATTGTGGAAGACAGTGTGGCGATTCCTCAAGGATATAGAAATAGAAATACCATTTAACCCAGCAATCCCATTACTAGGTATATACCCAAAGGATTATGAATCATTCTATTATAAAGACACATTCACACATATGTTTACTGTGGCAATGTTCACAATAGCAAAGACTAGGAACCAACTGAAATGCCCACCAGTGATAGATTGGATAAAGAAAATGTGGCACATATATACCAGGGAATACTAAGCAGCCATAAAGAAGGATGAGCTCAAGTCCTTTGCAGGGACATGGATGAAGCTAGAAACCATCATTTTCAGCAAACTGACATAAGAACAGAAAACGAAACACACCATGTTCTCACTTATAAGTGGGTGTTGAACAATGAGAACACATGGACGCAGGGAGGGGAACATCACACACACTGGGGCCTGTCAGGAGGTAGGGGGCAAGGGGAAGGATAGCAGGGATTGCAGGGATAGGAGAGGGATAACATTAGGAGAAATACCTAATGTAGATGATGGGGTGATTGATGCAGCAAACCAACATGGCACGTGTATACCTATGTAAGAAATCTGCACGTTATGCACATGTACCCCAGAACTTAAAGTACAATAAAAAAAATAAAAATATATAAACATTGGCTATATAAAGCAATGGTGATAATAATAATGTTTAATTTGTAGAATCTTAAAAAAAGAAAGGTTAAGTATCATCGTTTTCATGATCTCAACCTAAGGCAAAAATCCATTATGTTTTGTATATCGCTTCTCCCTTTGTAGAAAGAACTTACATCAAATACAAATCTAATAGTTTAATAAATATCAAGTAAACAAATTAACTTAAGTACCTATGTAAATACATAAGACCAGCTTATCTGAGCATAACATAGTCACATGAACAAATGAGTTCTGCAAAAAGAATTTTGAAGATCCATTAGTGGGGTTACAGATACTCTATGTGGCAACTGTGTCAATATAAACTCTGGTAAATTGGCTGAGCAATTCTAATTATCTTAATCTTTTTCCTTGAAAAAATGCCTCTTTTATTTAATTTTCTAAATGGAAAAGCACATGACTTTGAACTTTAATCCTCATCAGTTTCTTATTTTGATATGTCACCAAAGGACTCACACTCAAGAGAATTCTGTAAAATGTCCAAAAGGAAGCTTCAGGCTTGTAGGACACATTTTAACTATTTTTAGAAAGTAACATTTTTATGTTACTTAAATAGTTGAAAATATATGTTAAAGTAAGTTCTGCAATTAAAAATAGGCCAGGTGCAGTGGCTGATGCCTATAACCCCAGCATCTTAGGAGGCCAAGGGGGCAGATCGCTTGAGATCAGGAATTCGAGACCAGCCTGGCCAACATGGTGAAACCCCATCTCTATTAAAATTACAAAAATTAGCCAGGTGTGGAAGTGGATACCTGTAATCCCAGCTACTTGGGAGGCTGAGGCAGGAGAATCACTTGAACCTGGGAGGCGGAGGTTGCAGTGAGCTTTAACTGTGCCATTGCACCCCAGCCTGGGCAACAGAGCAATATTTTGTCTCAACAAAAAGAAAGAAAGAAAATAGATGATGCTTTGGGGAGAGGAAGTATTAGAAATCAAGAAAATATGCAAATGAAGCATAACAATACTTGCTTTCTCAAACTCACACATTGGGGTCCACATCAAAGTTCTCTATGGCATCTTTCTGCACTTGACTTTCCTTCTATGCCTCAGTTGCTCCCATGCATTTCACGAGAAACACTGGAGCTTTTCTATCCCCAGGTAGAGTTGATCGTGTGTACACACTACGGGTGCCTGAACCCAGGACATGGAGAACAATGCAGTATATAAAATTACTTTTAACCCCAGTGTGTGCTGCTCCCCTCCCTGTGTCCATGTGTTCTCATTGTTCAACACCCACCTATGAGTGAGAACATGCAGTGTTTGATTTTCTGTTCTTGCGTCAGTTTGCTGAGAATAGCATGGGGAGAAATGCCAGATATAGGTGATAGGGAGGAAGGCAGCAAATCACACTGCTATGTAAGAATCTACGCAACAATCTTTCATGTTCTTCACATGTACCCCAAAACCTAAAATGCAATTTAAAAAAAAATTACTTTTAATTTGCTTTTGCGTTTTAAATGAAAAATTTGTCCTCCAGTAGATTTTTCAGTATTTACATGAGTTTCTAATAGGAAATCAATAGTGTCTAAGCATTTCATTCTTTTTCTTTTGCCTGTTTTTTCCGTTTGGTTTGCTTAAAAATAATAGGTCCAATTGTTGAACAGTACACTTTAAATGGGTGAACTTTATGGAATGTAAATTATATTTCAATACAGCTATTTTAATAATAAAACATATTATAACATCATTTAATAATATGTCTGGATTACAATCCATTTTCCCAATAGAAAACTATTAAGCAGAAATCATATCAGGCTTTCTTGGGGAGAACTTCTTTTTCTCTAACTGGATCTTTCATACCCTCGGTGTATTTATGGCTTACATTTCAAATAGTTATGTATACTTCTCCTTTCTTCAATATATAAATTGATTTTTTTAAGGTGACTATTTTTCCACTTACAAAAATGAACACTACTGCCCAGGGTTACTGACTTTGCAAATTCTACTAATATATAGCTTATATAAAAAATGTCTCATGATTAGCACATTTAAAGGGGTCTCTTAATTTGGTAGCATAACTTACTTGTCTGTAGATTTTATTACCTTCATCCTTCTCTCCTCTAGAGGTTACTTTTCATTTTGTTAATTTTGTTTACCTCTTTGGTATTCTTATTAGAGTCGCTAAATACATGCTATTTTATCTTTCCAAATTGCTGTCCTCTGCCACCACAATTTATGTTGTAACTGAAATAAGCAGTGTTCTCAAAGATTAAATTGATGGGAACAGCATATTAGATGAAATTTCCCACTAGCTAAATAGTCCACATAGAAATGGCCATGTGGCAAGGTACTATCTGAAGAGGATTTCTGCAATGAAAATTTTATCTGCATGAAGCTCTGAGGTAAAATTCAACCTTAATTCCTGAAGATGTGTTCAAAATAATTAAAACAAAAATTTCCACTCATTTTAATTGGTATTTCAGAATAACCACTGTTTACATTTCAGACCTAAAAATAGGAACAAATCACTTCTCATGTTTGGTAATTTGCACAAAAACAGAGTGGATAAGAAAAGGATGGGGAAGAGACTAAAATACTAAAAGGGCAATAATAGTAATACTATTATAAAGTTATAAAGTTATAAATTTATAATATATTATATGATATATATGTTATATTCTTTATAAAACACTATTTTCTATAAAATACTCTATAAAGTATCTATCAAATACTCTATAAACTATCTCTATAATATACTCTATAAAAGAGCATTTAGCATTTTATAGGGAATAAAATACTAAAAGGGTAATAATAGCAATGTCAGCTCGTAAATAATTTATTTTAAAAATTTTGTTGGTAGGAACTAGCCTATTTTGCCATAAAAACTTTAACTTAGAATTTTTTTTCACTGTGGTACAGAATGGTTAATAATAAAATAGTAATACCTACTGAATACTTACCCTGTAGCCAGCCATGGTGCTAAGCAATAATAATCCTTATTTCAACAGGGACATGTATTCTTAGCTGGCTACCTGATACTCTCAACCTCTTTCTTACTTGTGCTTCTGCTAGAGAAGCTAAAAAATAAGATGCTTGTTTTGAATCATCCTTTATATATATTCTGGTCAATAAGGGAAATAAGTGACATGGAGACTTGGGAAAAGAGCTTCTCTTCCTGAAAAACAAAAAAAGCATCCAAGCTTTCTTGCAGCCCTTGCTACACTACTTACTGTCACTCCACTCGTTCCCTAACTCTGGAATGCTGTTATTTGAGGAGGTGATATCTACAGCTATAGCAATCATCTTGAAATCATGAGGGAGAGGCCAAGAGAGGGACAGATAGCAGGCTGGCATCCTGAAATGTTGAACCAACCTAGAATCAACGGCCTCCAAGACTGCTATTAATAATTATGCCAGATAATCAAACATCTTTATTATTTAAGAAACTATGTTTTTCGCTACTTGCAACTGAATGCTTCCATTTAAGTAGCTATATGAAGCAAATTCTGAATGAAGAGACCGAAAGACAAAAAAAGTTTACCTCCTCAGAGTCACAAACCTAAGAAGTGGCAGAGATGTGATTTCAGTCCAGTCACCATATCTCCAGTATTTTAAATTCCTATTCTACATTGTCTTCATTTCCATAAGACAGTGTGGGGTTTGAAAGTCGAGCTACTTTCCCTCCCCTCTTCATTCTCCTAATCTGTTCCAATTCTACCTCTTCTTCTCTCCTCCCCATCTTCAATATGACATCCTGACACCTCCCAAAGTTTGGTAATTTATCCCATCCTAGAATAATGTTTTAAAATATTTTTTAATGTTACAATATCTTTAAAGCTAATAGGCATATAACTTTCCTCAAGGACTGCCCTAAACACGTTTCTTCATTCATTCATTCATGCATGCATTCAAATATTTACTGAACTTTTGCTATGTGTCAGGCATTGAGATAAGTAGCAAGGGTAAAGATAAACAAGACTAGTACTTCCCAGTTAAGTCATACATGTACTTAGATGGTATTTTCAGGCAAATGCCATATAGTATTATACTGTATAAATGCATTTTAGTGAAAAGCACAATGATATAAATGTAAGCATGGTATGATGTTAGCAGAGAGGAATAAGGCAACTCGCTCTGCCTGGGGAAACCCAGGGGTTTTGAAGGAGCATTTCTGAGCTGGAATGTATTATATTCAAATGTAATTAGTTTCTATTTTCAAAAGTAGTCAGATAAGACACCTGGATGTTCAGCTTGTTATGTGTTCATTCATGTTGAACTATAAAAAAGATTATACGTATCACATTTTTATATTTTTATGATTATAAGATCAAATCAAGAACATTAAATAGGATGTATCTTTGACATGTAAAATAAAAATTTCCACAAAGAAATAAGAAAGCTTGACTCTTAGCACATTTTAAAGTTTTTGATTCTTATTCTGATAATTTAATTACTTGTACTAAGACTGTATAATTTAATTTGAACAATAATCAATGTACTCAGCTTCAGAGATATTTATAAATATCTCTAGCTGGATGTGGTGCTAATATCCTTAAATGATTTACAAACATGTTGAGCTTTTCAGAAAAATACAAAAAATGAAATTCACATGTAGGCTAGATTTTAGTGTTAAAAAACCACCCCTACAGTTCAAAATGATTGTACCAAGCCATGGATGTAACTCACCCTGTCATCTATTAGCTTTGATTTCATTCATTCTTTTACTGATGATCTCAAAGTACTACAGATTTTTCTTAGCTACCTTTTAGTTTCAAAATACTCTTTTGTCTATGTATTATTTATTCAACTAAAGGGGCTTTTTAAACACACACCTGAAATATTTTTAGCTAATATGAATATCTGTACAACATCAGGTTGTCTGAATCTGCAACAAAACATGTCAGTGTTTGAAGAAGATCTCTGGCACTTGAATGATGGAATTAGTGATGTCACTACAATTTAAAATAATTGTTATTACATTTCATAAGTTGACTATGTTTTTCACATGCCACTTTCACTCATGTCTGTCATTCTGCTGGTTTGTGTTGCAAAATCTCAATTACTTTGGCATGCCTTTTGATTTCCCATGAAATGGAATTTCTTCTTCCACAAGAACATCTTTAATATTTTTGTTGCTGTACTTGTTTTGTTTTGTTTGTTTCTGAAGTTTCATTCACTGGGGCCATAATATATCCAGGTTTCTTTGCTATTGTGAACATTGTCCAAAATACCAGTATATAATACCTGAATGTTTCCGTAAGTAAGTAGAAAGTTTTGTCAAAACTGCAGTGTTTCTATCTTAATCTTTACCTTTGTTATATAAAAACTTTTGGACCTGGTGTGGTGGTTCATGCCTGTAATCTCAGCACTTTGGAAGGGCAAGGTGGGTGGATCACCTGAGGTTGGCAGTTCAAGACCAGCCTGACCAGCATGGAGAAACCCTGTCTCTACTGAAAATACAAAATTAGCCGGGTGTTTGAAAATTCATTCAATAGTAGCAGCTCCAATAAGTATTTATTAGGTGCCTAATATCTTCAAGGTGCTGTACTCCTTAAGACTCCTTTTCATTACTTTTTATATTTTCATATATACATATATATATACACATATATGCACACACATATATATACACACACACACATACACACACGCATATGTACCTTTTTACTCATTTTAAAGTGAGATCAAATCTAATGTTTAAATTTTAATATTCAAACCAGGCTATTAAAATAATCAACCATGCCAATTTGAACATATTAACTTCAACAAAGGTAATATCCTCCAATTTACTTTATACTGATAACTTATATTAAAAAGTTTGCCTGAAAATTATATTGAAGTTGTTTTTTCTGCTTATGTGAAGATGTTGTTTTCATGCATTATCAGATTCTGTTACTGTATTGTAAATAGAACACAGTCCTCTAAGTAGTTTTGGTTGGGCCTGGTGGCTCATGTCTGTAATCCCAGCACATTGGGAGGCTGAGGCCGAGGCAGCAAGGCAGGAAAATCATTTGAGCCCAGGAGTTTGAGACCGGCCTGGGCCCAAAGAGAAGTAAAAAATAATGGAAAATACAATTAAAAAGAAAATGTTAAAAAAGAAAAAAAAAAAACTCTGATGGCACATGCCTGTAGTTTCAGCTACTTGGGAGGCTGAGACAGGAAGATCACTTGAGCTATGATTACATCACCGCACTCTAGTATGGGCAACAGAATGAGACCCTATCTCAAAAAAAAAAAAATAAAAAGTTTTTTTTTGTTTCTATAGGTAGAACTTTGCCTCTTAACTTTTTTTTTTTAACTTTTAAATTCAAGGGTTCAAGTTTGTTACACAAGTAAACTTGTGTCATGGGGGTTTATTATATAGATTATTTCATAACACAGGTATTAGCCTAGTACCCATTCATTATTTTTCCTGATCCTCTCCCTCCTCCCAACCTCCACCCTCTAAAAGGCCCCAGTAGGTGTTGTTCCTCTCTATGTGTCCATGTGTTCTCATCATTTAGCTCCCATTTATAAGTAAGAATATGTGGTATTTGGTTTTCTGTTCCTGTGCTTGTTTACTAAGGAAAATGGCCTCCAGCTCTATTCATGTCCCTGCAAAGGACATGAAGTCATTTTTTATGGCTGCATAGTATTCTATGGTGCATGTGTACCACATTTTCTTTATCCAGTCTATCATTGATGGGCATTTGGGTTGATTCTGTGTTTGCTATTGTGAATAGTGCTGAAATGAACAAACACATACATGTGTCTTTCTAATAGAATGATTTATATTCCTTTGGGTATATACTCAAGAATGGGATTCCTAGGTCAAATGGTATTTCTATCTTTAGGTCTTTTGAGGAATTGCCACACTGTCTTCCACAATGGCTGAACTAAGTTATACTCACACCAACAGTGTATAAGCATTCCTTTTTCTCCACAACCTCACCAGCATCTGTTATTTTTTGGTTTTTAATAATAGCCATTCTGACTGGTATAGCTGATGGTATCTCATTGTACTTTTGATTTGCAGTTCTCTGATGATCAGTGATGTTGAGTTTTCCATATGATTGTTGGCCACATATATGTCTTCCCATTCACTAAAAATTTAGTTAATGGAGCTGCCTTTTAAGATATATCCTAAACATCATTTCCTTTTGTATTGGTCAGTTCTCAAATCTAGTTTTTCTCTATGTCTTAACACAATGACTTCCTTATACCATAATATTCCTTACATGGTGGCCAACGCTATGTATAAGAAAAAATAAATGAAAGCTCCAAATCTCATAAGGTACATGATTTTTAAACTTATTACTCTGGTTTGACCTTGTGCTTCTAGAATTAGTATGCTCTATCCAAGCAAATTGCTTTTAAAAGGCCCATCTGATCACTTTAATTTACCCGATATTGGCATGCTCCA
The DNA here is from genome assembly GCA_963574635.1 of Cheracebus regulus. Lineage (NCBI taxonomy): Eukaryota > Metazoa > Chordata > Mammalia > Primates > Pitheciidae > Cheracebus > Cheracebus regulus. The sequence goes on from CAUYQU010044932.1 coordinate 8,728, forward strand.
AAAAACCTTTCCAAGCCTTTTTATCCTGCTCTTTGCTTATGGATAACTTGACCTATCTATAATTCCACCACTTATCCATTCATTGTTTTCTTTTTCCTTCTTAAATATCAGTCAAGTCTTTCTTTGCTTCTAGACTGTTCTTAAGAATTGTTATTGTACCCTCAAGATAGGAAGAGTATTGTGAGATTTGGGGATTTTGCTTACGGGAAGCTAAGGTTTTATTTTTTCCCCCATCTGGGTCAATTACATTTCTGAGTTCCCTGGTAGGTTGGTCTAACTCATTATAATGAACATTATTCTGAGAGTTATATATAATCCTTACTTGACATATCAGCAGGAGAAAGGAAGACTAGCAAAAGTCAAGCCAGACTTCTGATCAGTCATTTTGACACACAGTTTAAACTGTGCCCTTTGGCGATAAAATGTCATTAAAAGAAAACATTAAAAAGAAGGAAATTAAGCAGCAATATGCTTAATATAATAACCTTAATGGGAAAAAAATGAACAGCATTGGTGTTTTGATTAAACTCTATTACATCCTAAAAATAAATAGTTTTATAATAAATTGATAAAGTAAGCCTCTGCATGAATGTATCCATGACAACCCAGGTTTATATTTTTGAGTTTCAAATAATCATGTCACTAGAAATATGTGAATTATCTTAAAAGTTATAATGAGATAAAATTATTTGTTTCCATAAATATCTGTTGGCTAATCGTCCAACAAAAACTTGACAGCAAGTAACACATTATGAGATGTTTTGATTATTATTCTTAGAGAAACTAGAAAAGCTGTTTATCATCATAATTATAATGAAGAGCAAAGAGTCAATGGTCACATGCCCTTTAGTCTATTGTGAAGTAAAAAAGAATACGAAAACAAGAAAAATGTGCGTGCTACCTTAAATACCAGATGGAACTCCATTTGGAAGTCTAATAGGGTAACTTCCCTGGAGCTAATACGTACCAGAGGTTAAGTAACAACAGAAGAGAGTGAATGTGGGCATTCCAGTCAAGGGCTTCTGCTGCCCTTTCCTTTTCCAGTAAGAAGTGTATGTTCCTTTAGATAGGGGATTTTGAGAATGGATTCTGGAAAACTCTGAGAGAATGCAGAAAATACCACAGCATTGGACTGCATTTACTCAGGAGTGCTCTGAAAGTCCTAGTAAGCTGCTACAAAACCTGGAGTTGTCCTGCAGACATAGATTGAATTTCTAGAAAAAGGAAATGCAGATAATATGAAGAATGGACAAAACAGGCATTTCCAGTGTTTATTTTCTCATGTAAACTCCATTTTTCTTCTGTAATCAAAAAGGAGAGTATACTACCTACTGTTAGTATACTATTGTAATTGTAAATAACGATTGAGGGAAAAAAATTGAAGCAAACAGGTCTGAAAACATGAGAGTAAACTCCAGATCAAAGTTTTCCAAGTGTAACTAAAACTGTCTTTTAACAAAGGAAGCTCTTATAAACTAATCAGAATAAAAGATTAAAATCAAGAAGGAAATTATGAAATATAAAATTAAAAATTAAAATTGCCCCCTCATTACTAAATTAATATTTTTCAGCTCATCAAGTTCAGTTAAAAAAAATGCTGAAGAACTAAGAAAAATAATCTGCCCAATAATTTGGTTCTTTATGAAGAAGTCTTCTGAAGACAGAGTGAGAGGTACCCTGTGATTCTGTTAGGTACATATTTGTTCCTTTAGGCATATTTCTACTGTTTAGATCAATTTTCCACTTACAGACAAAATGAGTAACAAACACTTTTTAATCTTTGTGTATTTAGAAGAATGGGAGAAAATGTTCCCAAACTATATTTTATCTTGTAGATACTCTTTAGATGTTCCTTCATTTTTAACGTGGGTACACATGTCACAGTGGTATAAAGTCAGCTTTCACAAGCCTTAGGTAAGGAGAATGATGCAGCTTTCAAATCACTGTGGTGCCATTTGTAGTTCCAGCCAAAGCCCCTAGCTTGCCAGGCTGCTACAATACATTCCAGAAGCTCCCCCTATACCCAGCATAGCAAACAATCCACCAGATGTCAAAGACACAGTTTTGAAACCTCAAAAAGCAACTTTTTCCAATCTATGAGCCATTAACTTGAGATTGTGTTTCTTAACACTAGTATTTTTCTGCCACAACTCTCCTAAAAGATTACGTTTCTTTTCTGTCCCATCAGTCTTTGGAGACATAGCAGGTACCTCTTAGAGCTCAATTATGCTCCAGGGAGCACCTTAATCACAGTAGTGGAGATTGGTTGCTTTGTCCTAACCTACATCCTTCTTCCCCATTCTTTTGGAAATACAACCAACCTGCTGTGTTGATAACACATAGCATCTGACTCATATGTGCCCTAGAGGTCATTACTAGTTGTAGGAAATGAGGCAACATCCATGATCACAGCACTTTGAGCAAACATGCTGCCTCCTGAAGACCTCAGCAGCTGGAAGCTTTTCATGATTTATTAATATGACTCACCTGAGTCCTTCATAGTGATTGGTTCAGCAATAAGCACATGACCCAAATTGGGCCAACCAGAGTTCCCCTGGAATTTCTCTTCTAAATCTATAGGAAATGGCAACAGCCATTGGCTACCCTAACACAAAGATGTGTTGGTGGCTGCTGGATGTCATCATCTTGCCACAAAAAGAAACCTGTCTGCAAAGGAAGCTAAGTAGGGGCTAGCAGAACTGAAAGAACTGACAACATTGCTTAAGCCTCTGGATCTAACCTTGTCCAAAATCAGTAACACGAACATGGATGTCCCAGCCCAAGAGCCAAATGTTCCTTTTTTTTGCTTAAGCTAGTTTAGCAGGGTTTTTGTCACTTGCAACCTGCAGAGAAAAAATAGAATATTTTCATCAAGGAGATAGCTCCATGGATTTCTTATTTAGTATTAATTGTAGTTTAATATTCCTTCATTGAATAAACATTTGCTAAAATACTGCCTTATGCAGAGCATTATCCCTAAACCCCAGATAGAAAAATTTAATGAACTAACTTCTTGCCTTTAAGGAGTTCACCATTTATTTACCGAGACAAACACTATCACTGAACATCTGCCCTCTAGCCTCCAACACACACACACACACACACACAGAGAGAGAGAGAGAGAGAGAGAGAGAGAGAGAGAGAGCACGCCAGGCAGTAGAATTTCTACTGGCTAAGAAAAGGTTAATGGACACCAAATGCAACTGTTTTTCCTTATAAGGGAACTCTGACCCAAAGCCTCCTAAAGTCCTATGTGTATACTTGACAAAAACCCTTATGAGATCTGTGTTGAGTACTGACTGATTCTTTTAAACCAGTCTCTAGTCTGAATGGAAATCAGGTTAAGATAGCATTTTGGAATTCATCCCATTTCAAGTGCTCTAATCACATAACAGACAGAAGAAGTAACTTTATTTTCTGCCAAGTCTGCTGATTCAAAGTCTCAGAAATAGAAACTGCTGCCTCTGGACAAAGGTATGTGCACAACTTGTATCTCAGACCTGCTGGGAAAAGCATCGATGCAATAAACAGGAGCCTCAGGAGAGGTTCTAATTATGTAGCACTTTCTGACCAATATTTCATTTTCCAGAATCTAGAAATATTCTCTTTTCCTATCTACCTTCACAACAATCTATTCAGCTCAAGATCCACCTCATCAAGAAGCTCAGTTTGAAAAATCCAGCCAGCAAGTCTCCTTCCTTCCTCTCATAGTACTCTATCTAGTTTTGTACTTAATTACTGATTTTCAAATAAGGATAACAGGAAGTAGTGTAATGTAATTTTCTAAAGGTTAAAAAAAAAATCCATTTATTACAGCTCACTTGTTCTCCTACCTGAGCAAAACTATGTACTTTAGTTTTGAGTCCTCAAGAAATAAAAAAATTCACAGAGCAAAATTTTTAAATCTGCTGAAGTTATATTATATTTAATATATTTAAATAATATTTAAAATATTAGAACATGTAAATAGTTCTCTAATTACTAGAATATTTTTTAAACAAATTATACATTTGCTTGAATTTTTATGAATAACATTGAAAATAATTTACATTTTTCTTAACACCCTGGGATCTATCATTACTATACAATTTGCTACAGTAATACTTTCAATGTCTGAGGTGTGTTGGGTGTTTTGAAATGGTTTGTTTCCTGAGGTCTTATTTTAGATGGTTGTGTGTTTTTAGTCTCTTCTCATCTTCTGCCAACTGTTCACAGAATTCTCTGGAGCAGAATATACAGCCAGCACATGAAAGACTGGCACCTGGAAAATCTTAGGAAAAACATGAACCAAGAATTTTATACCCAGCCAAGTGATCACTTAAGTATAAACGCCACCAAAAAAGGCATTTTCGAACATACAAGACTCAGAGAATAATTTTGCAAGAAACCTTTCTTGAAGGAGTTTGAAATTTCTTGAAAGTCATACGATGAATTTCAACTGAGGAAGAGAGAAACAGAGTAAGAATAGCAAATGACAGTGGCTGAAGTCATCTAGCTCTAGGCTAAGAAAACAAAAATCAAATCTGCGGCCATTATAGTAATACAACTATAAAATGCAAAAATAATGTAAGTATCAAAACTTAAATGAGGAAGAAAGTGATGGCAGTGAGAATGTATGCTGATAACCTCTCTTAGTGCCAGGGATTCAGAAATAATCATATGTACCTGGTCAAATAGCAGATATAGAGATATATGCAAAGATAGAAATAAAAAGATTAGAACTAATAAAATGTAATTAACCAATTGTAAAGAGAAGAATCAGGGGAAGGGAAGTGAGAAGAAGTGAAAATACAGGCCTGAGTGGTGGCTCACACCTGTAATCCCAGCACCCTGGTAGGCCAAGGTGGCAAAATCGCTGGAGCCCAGGAGTTTAACACCAGCCTAAGCAACACAGGAAGATCCAGTCCCTACAAAAATAATTTAAAAATAAGCCAGGCTTGATGATGCACACCTGCGCTCCCAGCTACTTGGGAAACTTAGGTGGGAGGATCACTTGGGCCCAGGAGGTGGAGGCTGCAGTGAGCCATGATCATACCACTGCACTCCAACCTGGGTTACAGAGTGAGACCCTGTCTCCAAAAAAAAAAAAAAAAAGTGAAAATACTAATTTAAACACCACATAGAGAAGGGAGTCAATAAATTTTGTCCAAATAAAAAGAAGGGGAAAATACACACCAGAAAACATGACAGGCTGGGTGCAGTGGCTAATTCCTGTAAACCCAGCACTTTGGGAGACAAAGGCGGGCAGATCACCTGAAGTCAGGAGTTTGACACCAGCCTGACCAACATGGAGAAACCCTGTCTCTACTAAAAATGTAAAATTAACCAGGCATGGTGGTGCATGCCTGTAATCTCAGCTACTTAGGAAGCTGACGCAGGAGAATCACTTGAACCCGGGAGGCAAAGGTTGCAGTGAGCCAAGATCACACTGTTGCACTCAGCCTGGGTGACAGAGTGACACTCAGTCTCAAAAAAAATTTTTAAAAATCTATAACCTGCAAACTAAGATGATAATTTATTTGAATAATGATAGAATGTCCACAAAAAAATTAACCAAGTATTAAGCTATATAGAAAATGTCAATAGCCTCCCACCCTACCAAACTATAACTGGCATAAGTACATGTAAGTTAAAAAGAAAATAAAGATAAATAATGAAAATACTCTTAGAAATGATAAAAAGCAGCTACTACCATGCTTAAGATAAAATATATAGTTAAAATATTTATATTAATAAACAAAAAAGGCCAGGCATAGTTGCTCACACCTGTAATCCCAGAACTTTGGGGAGGCTGAGGTGGGTGGATCACTTGAGCCCAGGAGTTTGAGACCAGCCTGAGCAACAAAGAGAAACCCCATCTCTACACAAAATACAACAATTAGCCGAGTGTGGTGGCATGCACCTGTGGTCCCAGCTACTTGGGAGGCTGAGGTCTGAGGATGGCTTGAGCCTGGGAGTTCAAGGCTGTAGTGAGCTAAGATCTCACTCTATTACCCACGCTGTACTTCAGAGTGAGAGCCTGTCTCAAACATATATAAACATATAAATAAAAACAAAATACTGAATAAGTATCCAACTTTACACAAGAAAAAAGGGCAAAATGAAACTAAGCAATACAAAATAAGAAACAACTGGAAAGGAGAAACAAAAAAAATTAGTTGGCAGAAATACTGTAGAATTAACTTATAAAAGAGACTGTTATTTAAAAAAATAGAACAGATATATAACAAACACGACTAATAAAGAAGGGGAGGTCCATACACACACATGCACATATAAACAATGAGAAGGGGTAAATAACCTCAAGAACAGGGAAAATGAAAAGACATAAAAGGTTGCTATCATTCACATCAACTTGCAAATACATCTGAAAATCTGTAAGAAATGTATTGCTTACTAGAAAATGCAATTTATAAAAAATGACCCAGATGAGCAGAGCATATAAATACCTTAACTGGTAAAATTAAATTAAATAATTCCTCCCTATACTCTTATACCTTTGAACAAGCACCAATCTTAGATAATTCCCTGGTGAAGTAAAATTGTAAAGAGTAAATAGCTTCAGTACTACATCAAATTTGAAAATTCAAAATTACAGATACTTTCAATACTACTGAAGCAGATCAAAATCAAAGAAAAAGAAGACATTCTTTCAAATTATTTATATGAATCCAGTATAACATGGATGCCCAAATCCAATGAAATAGCCTTTTCCTACAACCACAAAGGGTTAGCTCTTGAGAAAACTGATACTGATGCACAACCTTCAATACTATCACAACATATTTATTAGACCTATACACATATGTCTATTTAAATCACATGGAAAAATAAATGGGAACAAATAGAAAATTCTTAGCAAAGAATTTTGATGAAGATGGGGTGAAGAATACTTTTATTATAAGTCTACTACAATTAAAATATTGTTATTCTGTTGCATTAAAAGATCAACCAAACAGCATAGAGTCTAGACACAAATCCAAATATATATGGGAGTTTAGTTTATAATGTAAGTGCCATGTTGAATCAGCAGGAGAAGAGAGATTAAATTCAGGTTGGATGTCTATCTATCAAAATAAATTCTGGCTAAAAACACCAGAAATGAATGAGGGCGAGGGGAAGAGAGAGAGTGAGTGTGTGTGTGTGTGTGTGTGTGTGTGTTTGTGTGTGTTTGCTGTGAGAATCCATAAAATGAAATATTCATAAGCTGAATAGGTAAAAATCTAAATTTTCTTCTTGGCAAAACATGTGACTAAAGTGCTCTAAGATAAATGGCAAATGAGGAAAATAATATTTGCAAATTATATCACAAAGGGATACATTTTCCAATGTGGAAAGAGTTTCAATGAATCAACAGAATTCCAACAATCCAAGAGAAAAATGGGCAGAAAACACAATGAGAGTTCACAGAAAATGAAATGCAAATAACTTCAAATGCTCCTATTTGTTACAAGAGTTTTGTAAATTCTTAAAGTACAGATACAATTGTTCATCTATCAGATTGGTAAAAATCTGAAACTCTGACATAAGTATGTGAAGAATTCTTTATCTTCTTGCACTCCTGGTGGGAATATAAATTGATACAGCTTCTATAAAGAGCAACTTGGCGATCTTTATTTTAAAAAATGTATTGACCCAAGGACCTAGCAATTTTACTGCTAGAAATGTATTGTACAGAGTACTCACCCATTAGTTCAATGACACATGCACACAGATATTCTTTGCATCACTGTTGATATCAGCAAAAATTTAGAAACAACATAAATTTCCATCCATAGGATAATGGTTAACTACATTACATAAATCCAAATAAAAGGCTATTGGGTAGCCATTAAAAAAGAATGAGGTAATTCTATATGTACTAATATAGAATGAGCTCCAAGTGAAAAAGGCAAGGTGGATAATGGTAAGTATTTTGTGTTTTTATTTTGCCAAAAACATTGGCTGAGCTCTCATGTGAAGGTTCTCAGTTTTCTATTTCAACTATCTGCCATCAACAAATGAAAAATGTGCATTGTAAAAACCGGGGAAAGATATACCTACTTTTCCCTCTCAGAAAAGGTGTAAGAACTCTGGCTTGTTTTTCAATCGATTTACATGTCACAGCTGATTTTATGATAATGAGGGTTTTTAAAATCTGGACACATGTTATAAATAACCAGAAGTACACATCCTTAATCACATATAAAACTGTGAACTCTTTGTTGATAAGAATTTTATCACCTTCAACTTGTTCTGTAATAAACCGTAAGATAAATGATTCTGAGATTTACTGCATGGTATCTTAGAGATTTATTTTTCAAGTCAAGGCCACTGTTAAAAACCGAGTCACTTGAGAGGGTGAATGTTATGTAGTCTCAAGAAAGGTACTGAATGTTGATTGCCTTGTTCCTTGCTTCTAAGGACTTAAGGATTTGACAAATTTCCTTATAATTTTATTATACCTATATGGCTGAATCCCCTTTATCAAAAGGTTTCAACCTCAAAGAAATATTTAAAATGGAGTACAAATACAGTTTGGATTTTTTTTTAGAGGGTTCTATTTTCCATATAACTAGATCATTTATACCCAATGAAAATCACATAAATAAGGCAGAATTTTAATTTATTAATTTCAACCTTTTGTATTTCAAATGAACTGAAATTCAGAGGGGAGATCCAGTGGGAGATAATACATAGAGACAGTCTGTCCTTATACTGAAATAATCACCTCTGGCACTTCTTACTGTTGTCTAAGATAAGGACATCAGTTTGAGGCCAAGGTTATCCAAGGTTGAGGCCATCATAGGAGTAGAATTGGTACTTAACCCTCCTTTATTAGTTCTGCTTTTCTATTAGGACAAATAAGTTGCTCCCAGAATGAAAACATGATTTCCAGTTAAGTAACTTGTGGATGACTACGTATACTCATTTGGACTCTTTCAAGAAGATCTAGCCTGGTGCAGTGGCTAAGGCCTGTAATCCCAGCACTTTGGGAGGCCAAGGCGGGCAGATCACCAGGTCAAGAGACCGAGACCAACCTGGCCAACATAGTGAAACCCCGCCTCTACTAAAAAACACAAAAATTAGCTGGGTGTGGTGGTGCACACCTGTAGTCCCAGCTGCTCGGGAGGCTGAGACAGGAGAACTGCTTGAACCCGGGAGGCGGAGGTTGCAGTGAGCCGAGATCACACACTGCACTCCAGCCTGGCGCTTGGCAATAGAGCAAGACTGTCTCAAAAAAAAAAAAAAGAAGAAGAAGAAGATCTATTCCATTTCAAGCACTGCGCTTGGTAGATATAAAGGATAAAACAAGAGTGGCCTTACCCTGCTGAAAGATTTAGGAGAAAAGATAGCAAGTTGACCAGTAAAGTCAGCATCATGTTAAAGTGGGAGATCTGAGAAGGAGCCCCTGTCACAGTGGCCAATGGCTGCCATGCCATTGCAGCATTTCATATGCTATTTCAATCTCCCTAACACCCCTGTGAGGTTGGCATCATCAAAGCCAGAGCAGTCACTGGTGATACTGAGCCCAGGGAAAGCAAAATCAGCAAATCATCTTGGTAATGTACCTCATAGGGTAGTATCAGTAACAGTGCTTGTCACATGACAACTTCCTATTTTAATTACTTTTTTGCTAATTAGGTGCTAAGCTCAGTGTATATGTTGTCAACATGTACATTTCACACTATTTTAAACGGCACCATTACTTTTTTTTTTTTTTGAGACGGAGTCTTGCTCTGTCATCCAGGCTAGAGTGCAGTGGTGCAATCTTGGCCCAATGCAACTTCTGCCTCCTGGGTTCAAGTGATTCTTCTGCCTCAGCCTCCTGAGTAGCTGCGATTACAGGTGCCAACCACCATGCCCGACTAATTTTTGTATTTTTAGTAGAGATGGGTTTTGCCATATTGGCCAGGCTTGTCTCAAACTCCTCAAGTAATTTGTGCACCTCGGCCTCCCAAAGAGCTGGAATTACAGGCATGAACCACCACACCCCGCCAAAATTTTGTCTTTTTAAATGTCTGTACTCCCCTAATGTTGATGATTTGGGACACATCCCTGCTCACTCTACTTTTATCTCAGGATAATTTTGCAGCTGAGTCAAAGAGGGTCAGGATTGTTCTGTCACTTGTCCTAAATCCTTGGCTCATAAACAGCAGAGTGATTTGCACCCTCACTGACTTGACCCAGAAGTCCATGCTTTTTCATGACAACATCCCCCAACAGGGAAATGAAATTCTATAGCTCTAAGATGTGACCCAATAAGTACAGTGAGCACCTTCATTTTTTTCCTTTGACTTAGCAACCTGACTTATTGCACATAGTCTAGGGTATTTCCTTCCAAATGCCTTTAGTGTTTTTGCAACTTGAGGTGTATGTAGCCACATTTATATAAACACCAGGAGTAAATTCGTTTTGGCACTGTGATAGTGAACCTGTATGGAACTGCAGTGATAAAGCCCAAACCTTAAATAAACAAAGTTTAGAATTTATGATCTTGGCGTTCTTGAAATAAAAATAATTTTATTTCAGCTATATACATAAAACAACTTTAGTTTCAAATTGTTACTTCAAAAAAACACTTATGCTTTAGATCTCTTACCCAGGAACATTTTAAATTATAATATTTACATACACTTATTATACTTAAAACATGTAGTTTCAAGCTTATAAGTACAAAGCAAAAACACTGCTAGAATAAATACTAAAACAGCAGTGAACCATTAATACTAGCTAGGAAGACAAAGCATGTAGCTACAAGGAAAGACTCTTCTCTGAGCTTCAGTTTCCTCAGATATAAAATGAGATAACTGAACTAAGTTATCTGTAAGCCTCCTTCACACTTAAGGATGCCTTGAATCTATTGTTATTTAACACACCAACAAACTCCAACTGGTATCAGGTCAAAATATATTTGGGTGGAGTGAAACACAACTGCCCTCTCCCTCCTTCAAAATAATCTATCTGAAGAAACCTTCTTCATCCCACAGTAAACACTAATCTGAGTGTACTCCAGGTTTAAGCTGTCCTTTGCATTATACTAGGAATTTGTACATCACTTTGGCAGTCCTAGAAACTGCCATCTGGAATAAGCCAAGAACCTTTCCTATGAAATAATTTAATCACCCCTACTACCCAACTTCCCATCTCTATAAAAGGAATTTTTCACAACCAGTTTGGTCTCTTTCAAAGAATGGAATGCCAAGATTGAAAAGCAGTGGCACCAAAGAATGACACAGTCTAAAATCTGAAACTCAAGATTCCCATTAAAATGGTATAAACTACAGAAATACATCTCGTATTACTAATGAAACAAACAAGGCAAAAAGCATTAACTTTTTTTTGATGGATAGTCTCAAAAATTAGCCTTGCTACATATCAAAGATGTATTAGTATTGTCATATTACTGGAAAACATAATATTCTTCAGAAACTGGTTTATACTCAAATCTATAAAAGTAGGCTTTATCAAATAGTATTAATTTTCAACTGAATCCATCATACCCCTATCTGTACAACATCTGTATCTCCTCCCAATTGTCTAGAAAACAATGATACATGTAGACTTTGTGTCTACCATTGTGAGAGCTGGCTTAGCAGATGAACCGACCAAAAGTCTATCCTAACTTTGCCATTGACTCATTCATTCAACAGATTAATTAAGTAGTTGCTATGTGCCAAAGTTCCTATCTTTTTTTTTTCCAAGACAGAGTTTTGTTCTTGTCACCCAGGTTGGAGTGCAATGGTGCAATCTCAGCTCACTGCAACCTCTGCCTCCTGGGTTCAATCGAGTTCTCCTGGCTCAGCCTCCCAAGTAGCTGAGATCACAGGCATGCACCACCACGCCTGTATTTTTTTTTGTATAATTAATAGAGTCAGGGTTTCACCATGTTGTCCGGCTGGTCTTTAACTCCTGATTTCAGGTGATCCATCCATCTTGGCCTCTCAAAGTGCTGGGATTAAAGTCATGAGCCACCATGCCTAGCCCAAATTTCTTACCTTCTGCTAGAGATACATACATCTAAAAGATAGACAAGATCTTTTTTCACATTATTTACATCTTAGCAAAGACATCAGCAATACACAAGTAATATAACACGATTTCATAAAATTAAAACTTTTAAAGAAAACGTATAAAAGGAATGTAATCAAAAAATTTTCAGGGGAGTTATGCTGGGAGACACTCACAGACTGTCACTCTGAAAGAACTTAGGAATGGAACCCTGAATACAGAGAAGAAATCACCCAGGCAAAGTGTCAAGTATAGGCCAGTTACAAAGTTCTTGAGACTTAAGTGAGCTTGGCTCATCCGGTATTAAGCTTTTGTACGTGACACAATAAAATGTATTTTTATTATGATTGTTTTTTAAACTCCCCTTATACTCTGATGCACAATGAAAGTTGAAAGCCATCACTCTAAATTAATCTATAAATTGCCATATTCTCCCAGTCACACTATGTTGGGGTCCTTTGACCTAATAGGTAGACTTAATTCAGGTACAATGAAGTTTAAGAAAGGCCACTGAGTGTGGTGTTTGAGGGTGTGAGTTATGGTCAGATTATTTTCCTGGTTTGAATACTAACTCTCATCAGCTGTGTAGACTTGGACAAGTTATTAAATTCTGTAAATCTTTGCTTATTTATATAAAAAATTAGGATACCACCAGCATCTATCTCATTGTTCATTAGAGATATATATATAATGAGATAGGTGCTGGTGGTATCCTAATTTTTTATATAAATATATATATCACATATATATTTTATATATATATATATATATATATATATATATATATATCACACATGGCTTATCACAGCACCTGGCAAATAATAACTGATCAGTAAATTCCAGTTATGGTTATTAATTATTAAGTGACAGCCTGGTCTTTTAATCTACTTTTTAAAAACAAACAAATCTGATTTCTTGGTCTCAGAATTAACTTTTAAGGCTTTAAATGAAAACAACTGATTGTGATTAGGTTGCTACCAATACAATCCCATATAATTATTTTATTAAATGTTTTTCAAGTTGTTAATAAGACAAAATCTTCTTATATTTCCTTACTCACCACCATACTTAGGAAAACTTGCTACAAACATTCTTTAAGATTCTTAAGATATATGTAGACTTATTTTTAATACATAACAGGAGAAATGTTTCCCTCTTGAAAATTTGCAAACTCTAATGGAAGAATATTCAATGTCACTATGAATACATTCCAAATTGGTTTGCAAAGGAAAATGAAGATAGCTTGATGTGGCAGTGGGCATCCTCATGACAATCATCTTCCAAGACCAAATAACTTGGAAGTGATTTAAGTCATTATGCTTGTTACAATGGGGCTTACACAGGAATTGGGTCTTGGAATATCAATGTCCCAGTATAATTTGCATAAAGCATGCTTTATCAAAGATGCAAATGCTCCACTTCTGCCTCCTTCCCACACAAATGGATGAGTAAGGGCTTCCCTGATTGTAATGATCCACAATGGATACACACTGACTTTCTTAGATTCTAGGTTTATTTTCCAAACATTAATAGAAAATGAATAACAGTACATTATCAACAAAAAGCATAACACCTACACACTGTTGAGGGAACATTTTGGTTTGCTGAGCTAACAAATGTTACAGTTCTGGAGGCAAAGAATAATTTTCCTAAACAAATACCAAAGTCTCAGAACTTGAAAAAAAAAGTCAGAAGCAAATTACCATGAATGTGTCTATAATGCTATTACAACACATTTACGAGAATTACTATTTATTTCAAGAAGTTCCAAAGGCCATAACTATCAATTTCAAAATATGTTAATTTCTCTATTTTTTTAATCCTAAAGTCACCTATAGATAGTATCATTTGTCCAATGTCTGCCTCTTTCACAGTAAGAGCAGGATAAAATTGAGCCAATGGCACTCTGAGGGATTCTACTATTCCACAAAGGTAATATCAATTAAATCCACAAATCAAAGCAAAGCCATTCTGGATTTCTATTAATATATTTTAGAAACTAAAAACTCTGATAGAAATTCAGTTATTAGCCACAAATCTTTTGCTAATTCAATAATTGTTTAGAGCTTTAATGGTCTAAGATTTAACTGACAATATTTGACTACAGATGGATGGTAAGTAATCAAAGAAATTGGGTTAAAGATATGATATTTTTAGTTACTCTTTCCTAGGTAGGAGGAATCAAGTAGCTTAGCAAGAAAAGATATAAGCTCAAGAGCACACAGACAGATTGTTGAAACTGAAATAATTAAATTATGCAAAGATTAAAGGACAGATTGTCAAAAAATGTCTGCATTTGGCACTACAGAACAGTTGACTGGGTTAAATGAGGTTAATACAACTTGTCCTGCAAGACTGTTAAAGAACTTTTCTTATTGAAAACCTAATTATAATATTATACAGTAAGACATATTACATACAATCTTAAAGTTGTGACATAGCTTAGACTATTAATCTTTGATTTAGAAACATACTTCGCCAAGCACAAAAAGAAAAGATCCTATTATATTCAACTAACAAAAACTGAAGCTTTACTTAGTCCAAAATATGCCCCTAATTGATTCTCCCAAGAACTCTGGAAGGTTAATGTGATTATCCTCATTTTATAGATCAGGAAGTAAAAGCTCAAAACTAAAAATAAATTGACCAAATCTATACCATTCATGATAGACAAAGCTGTTAACTGAATCCAACACTTTTAAACCCATAAAACCTAATTTAGTCATAACTAATTTACTGTTGTATCCAGTAAGGATGAACACCCAGTAATTGTAGACCTGTTAACAATTTATTTCTTCTACCAGATTCTAGTTACATATTGTTCAAAGAGAGTTAAAAAGAAGAAAACAATTTAATAAAGTGGAAATTACAAAGGATTTTGAATCTCAGCAATGTGAACTAATATTGAATAAATAGTGCAACTTGGGAAAAATTATTTAACTTTTGTAAGGCTCAGGTAATGCTTCTTTAAGATTAGAATAATAATGTCTCTCTTATAGAGCCTGTGATGGTTAATTTTATGTGTCAACTCGACTGAGCCCTGGGATGCTCAGATATCTCGTCCAAAATTATTTCTGGTCCTGTCTATGAATACGATTCAAAAAGAGATTGGCATTTGAATCTGTGGACTGAGTAAAGCAGATGACCCTCTTCAATGTGGTTTGGCATCATTAATACACTGAGAGCATGAATAAAACAAAAAAGAGGAGGAAGGTTAAATTTCCCTCTCTGCCTGACTGCTTGAGCTCTGAAACACAGACCTTTTCCTGCCCTCAGCACTCCTGATTCTCAGGCATTTAGACCCCAGCTGGAATCTACACCATCAGTGCTCTGGACCTCAGGACTTCAAACTACACCACTGGCTTTCCTGGGTCCCCTGTTTGCAGGAAGCAGACAGTGGGATCTTTCAGCCTCCATAATTGTGTGAACCAATATCATATATATAGAGAGAGATAGATTGATAGAGATATAGATATGTCCATCCATCCATATATCCAAATAGGGGTGTGTGGTGTGTGTGTGCGGGGGAGGGGGGGTGTGTTCGGTTAGTTCTAATTGGTTCTTTGGAGAACACTGACTACTACAGAGGTAACTGATAAGCTCTGAAAAGCTTATAAGAGAGACAGTATAGTGCAAACAGTATTGAACACAATGGTCTATAAAAGTCCATTAACACACTCAGGCACTAACAAACAAACATATGCTTCTGTGTACCCCTGCTATAGATAGAAACATGTGGAAAAATGAGGCTTGGCTACACCATCTGTGTTAATTAGAAAAGGAAACTCATATGTCAATATGTTGAATCAAATATATCAAGAATACATACTTCAATGTTTGGCCAAAGAAAACACATATATGTTTTAAAAAATCCTAACAAACATAAATCCTACAAATATCTCAATTTATCTCCCCATATTTTGCTCTTAAGAAAGTTATTATATAACTGCCTTCCTTCCTTCCTTTAACTATCCATGGGGTAAAATGGTATGAGCCATTTTTCAGTGAAGAAACAGCTCATACTTGTTGTGTCTAATGCAGCATGGGTATATTTCAATACAAAGAGCATTTAACAAGTTGAAATACTGCTTCCTTACTATTAGAAGCCTACTAAGATTATCTACATTTCAGAGATTTATGAGGTTGAATAAAAAATTTTAAATCATATTGAGATTATGTTGATTCTGCCTGCTGAGATGTGAACAGATGAATCACCACATCCTTTCTAAGGGAAAACTATGGCAAAATGTTTACTCCATATTTTATATGAGATACTCAAACTAGGGAACTATTGAGTGTTTGGGGAAATATTGGCAGAGGAAGCAAGAAAGTCCTTAACCTTCTATCAGACCCTATAGGACTTAACTCCTTAACCCCGCTACACATCAGTTTACTTCTCTGACTGTATTTCTGACTCCTCTTCTACCTTTCAGGTCTAGTTATACTGGCCTCCATGTTATTCTTTGAACACACCAGGCACACTTTGGCCTTGTAACTCTTTTCCTGGAGCATTCCCACCTAAGATATCTTAATGGTTCTTTCTGTAATCCTCTTCAACTCTTCACTCAAATATCACTTGAATTCCCAATGAATTATACTTGACCCCTTCAAATTAAAGTGTTAGCTTTAACTTATGAGGCACTCCCAATCCCTTCATCTATTCTTTAAAACAATTCAGGAGGCAGATCCAAGATGGCCGAATAGGAACATCTCTGGAGTGCAGTTGCCAGCAAGAACAACACAGAGGGTGAGTGATCACCGCATTTCCAAACAACTTACTGCTCACAGACCAGGAGATTTCTGGGCTGAAAAGTGCCACAAGCTCCCAGCATGACTGTTTCAGACAGCACAATGGGTCTCCACACAAAAACTCACAGAAATCTGGGCAGCCATTTCAACTGGTGCCTGGAATGCCTGGGAGACAGAGCCACCCATTCAACTGAAAAAAAGGTGGCTGAAACAGGGAGCCAGGTGATCTGGCTTAGCAGGTCCCACCCCCACAAAGACCAGCAATCTGAAACACTCTGGATTGAGAGTTTGGCAGCAAGTGCAGCTGGACCTGGGTAGGTCCAGCTCTGTTGGGGGAAGGGTGTCCACCATTACCGAGGCAGTCCGCCACTACCAAGGCAGTCCACCATTACTGAGGCAGTCTGCCATTACCAAGGCACTCTGTCATTACTGAGGCCATTCTAACTATACCTCTATAAACAAAACCAAAGGAAGTTCACACAGCAGCTGGGCCCCGAGCCTATGGCAGCTCAGCAATGCCTCTGCTGGCAGACTGTGACTAGGCTACCTCCTTGCTGGGCAGGGCAGCTCTGAAAAAAGGCAGCAGCAAATCAGGAACTTATAAAGCCCCACCTTCCCAGGACAGAGCACCTGGGAAAAAAAGCAGGTATGAGTCCCGCTGCAGCAGACTTAAACGTACCTGCCCAGCAGCTCTGAATGGAATAATGGAGCTCACAGCTCAGCACTTGAGCTCCTATAAGGGATAGACTGTCTCCTCAAGCAGTTCCGTGACCCCCAAATATCCAGAGTCACCTCATAAAGGAGAGCTCAGACTGACATCTGGCAGGTATCCTTCTGGGATGAAGATAACAGAAGAAGAAACTGGCAGCAACCCTTACTGTTCTGCAGCCACTGCAGGTGATCCCTAGGCAAGCAGGGTCTGGAGTGGACCTCCAGCAGTCCTGCACCAGAGAGGCCTGACTGTTAGAAGGAAAACTAAAAAACAGAAATAACTTCATCATCAACAAAAAGGATGTCCACTGAGAGACCCCATCCGAAAGTCACCAACTACAAAGACCACAGGTAGATAAATCCACAAAGATGTGAAGAAACCAGTGAAAAAAGGATGAAAACACCCAAAATCAGAATGCCTCTCCTCCTCCAAGGTATCACAATTCATCACCAGCAAAGGAAAAAGCTGAATGGAGAATGAGTCTGATGAATTGACAGAAACAGGCTTCAGAAGGTGGGTGATAACAAACTTCTCTGAGCTAAAAGAACATATTCTAACCCAATGCAAAGAAAATAAGAACCCTAGAAAAAAGGTTTGACAAAATGTTTATGAGAATAAGTATTTTAGAGAAGAATATAAATGACTCAATGAAGCTTAAAAACACAACACGAGAACTTTGCAAAGCATACACAAGTTTCAATAGCCAAATTGACTAAGCAGAAGAAAGGATATCACAGATTGATGATCAACTCAATGAAATAAAATGAGAAAGCAAGATTAGAGAAAAAAAAGAGTGAAAAGAAATGAACAAAGCCTCCAATAAATATGGGATTATGTGAAAAGACCTAATCTATATTTGATAGGTGAATCTGAATGAGACAGAAAGAATAAATCCAAGCTGGAAAACATTCTTCAAGATATTATCTAGGAGAACTACCCCACCCCAGCAAGGCAGGCCAATATTCAAGTCCAGGAATTACAGAGAACACCACAGAGATATTCCTCAAGAAGAGCAACCACAAGGCACATAATCGTCAGATTCAACAGGGTTAAAATGAAGGAAAAAATGCTAAGGGTAGCCAGAGAGAAAGGTTGCATTACCCACAAAGGGAAGCCCATCAGACTCACAGCAGATCTCTCAGTGGAGACCCTGCAGGCCAGAAGAGAGTGGGGCCAACATTAAACATCCTTAAAAAAAAGAACTTTCAGCCTAGAATTTCATATCCGGCCAAACTAAGCTTCATAAGTGAAGGAAAAACAAGATTTTTTGTGAACAAGCAAGTACGCAGAGATTTCATCACCACCAGGCCTGCTTTACAAGAGCTTCTGTAAGAAGCACTACACATAGATGGGAACAACCAGTATCAGCCATTCCAAAAACATAGCAAAAGGTAAAGAGCATCACCATAATGAAGAATCTACATCAACTAATGGGCAAAACAGCCAGTTAGCATTACCAGAAGCTGTGATTTTCGTCTCTGATAAAACAG
>CAUYQU010044934.1:0-21285 GCA_963574635.1 Cheracebus regulus
GATAGGGAAAATGTGACACATATACACCACGGAATACTACGTAGCCATAAAAAACGATGAGTTCGTGTCCTTTGTAGGGACATGGATGAACCTGGAAACCATCATTCTCAGCAAACTGACACAAGAACACAAAATCAAACAGCACATTTTCTCACTCATAAGCGGGTGTTGAACAATGAGAACACATGGACACAGGGAGGGGAGCATCACACACTGGGGTCTGTTGGGGGGATCTAGGGGAGGGACAGTGGGGGCTGGGGAGTTGGGGCGGGATACCACGGGGAGAAATGCCAGATATAGGTGATGGGGAAGAAGGCAGCAAACCACACTGCCATGTGTGTACCTATGCAACAATCTTGCATGTTCTTCACATGTACCCCAAAACTTAAAATGCAAAAAAATATATATTTTAAAAAAACGAAGATATTTCTAGCACTCTCATGGCTCTCTCCAAGATCAATGGAGACACTGGTTTCTTCTGTGCATCACTTTCCCTCCCCTTCTCATAAAAGTCCATCCCTATGAAATGCCACCCTCTGCTGCCACAGCTTGCCAACATCCCACTCGCATACAAAGCCTGGTGAGATGCGAATTCCTCTGTGAAGAAAAGACTTCCATGAAGAAAGGCCACTGAACCTCTCCTTTCTCACTCATTCAACACCAGTTTTGGGGCTAGGTATACTAAATGAGACTAAACATAGGCCCAACCCCCTCTGCCCTCATATTTGCCTTTGGAACCCAACCATAACATTGTGAGAAAGTCTAAGCAATACCAAGAAGCCAAGTGCAAAAGCTCCAGCTGACAGCCTTGGGAAGGTCTGAGTCAACAGGTAGCATCGATGAAATATGTGAGATAGCAAGCCCTCAGCATTCAACCTTCACATTTGAGTTTCTCTAGCTGATGTGAGTGGTACAGAGATAAGATCCCTACTGACCCCCCTGCTCAAAGTATAGATTTGAGGGCAAACTAAATGCTGTTGTTTTAAGCCACAAAGCCTTACAATCATTTCTTACGCAGAGTAACACTGAGAAACTGGAGCAGGTCAAAATATAAAAATCAACTGTGTGTTTATATATTAATAAAAAGAACTGAAAGATAATTTTAAGACCTAAAAGTTGCAGTAACACTGAGAAACATGAAATGCTTAGGATTTAACAAATCCTAACATTGAGAAATATGACATGCTTAAATTTAACAAAATATGTGAAGGCTGCTGAGGTAAACAGAACTATAAAATGATCCCAATGATTCTTTCCCTAGCATAATCCCCTTTCCTTTGAGTGTCAGCAGAACATAATCACTCTTATGATTATGCTATGTTAAATGGCAAAAGGGAGATTATCTGTGATTACCTAATCACATGAATCTTTAAAAGCAGAGTTTTCTCTAGCTGGTAGCAAAAAAGTCAGAAATTCAAAACACAACAGGATTGGACACACTATTGCTGGCTTGGTAATGGAGAGTCATGTGCAAAGGACCTGAGAGCACCTCTAGGAGCTAAGAATGACCCCAGACTACAGCCAGCAAGAAAACAGGGTTAAGTCCTACAACCAAAAGGAAATGAGTTTTGCCAACAGCCCGAATGACCCTGGAAGGAGATTCTTCCTCAGAATCTCCAGACAAAAATGCAGCCAAGGTGACATTCGGATTTTGGCCTTGTGAGATCCTAACCAGAGAACCTGGCTATGCCTACCTGGACTTTTGACCTACGAAACTCTAAGATAATAAATGGGGGGTAGTTTAAAAAACTTCTCAGTTTGTGGTGATTTGTTACATAGCAATAGACATAAAATATAACTGCAAAGGAACAAGATAGAAAGTTTGAGAGGATGGAAATATTCTAGATATTGATAGCGATTATGATAGTGACTACATGGTTAAACACATTTGTCAAAACTCAACCAACCCTATATTTAAAATAGATGCATCTTATTGTATATTAATTGTACCTCAATAAAACTGATTTAAAGAAAGAGTTGATTTCTTTAAAATTTTCTTCTTATGCCTCTTGTCACCCTATAAAATACTCTTGTTAATAGTTTTGTATATTCTCTCCAGCAGTACTCCTCATCTATTGTAGATTCTCCAGCTCAAGACATTAAACTCTGAAATGAGCATATTCAATTACCTGTTAGACCTGTCCTCTGGAGGATGTGATTTGATTACCACGTTCTGATTTATATTTTTATGAGAATACCTCAAAAAATCTAAAGTTAAGATCATCTAGGTAAGGCTTAAACCTCTATAAGAAATTTGCTAGTTGGAAAATCCTGTCTTAGAACACTTGTTTCCAAACTATATTTCAAGGTGCCCTAGTATTCAGCCTGATGCCTTAGGAACCACGGGAATGTAGAGAATGTTACAGGCAGGTATGGGAAGTGAGGAAAACACACAAAGAAGAAACAGGCTCACAAGCTTTAACCAAATAACTTCCTTTTATCTGCTTTATAGATAAAGATTCTATGTAGGAGTTTGTTTTAAAAAGTTGTTCACTGCTAAAAATATTTCAAAATAATAACTTTAGAAGTTTGGTAAAGACTTGCAAGAAGCATCCTAATTTTATCTTTTTGAGTCACAGGGAACCAGTCATAATATAATCAATGTAGCAGGGAAATAATATACTACCCCATACTCCATAAGCCCTTTGGAGGTGGCACCAGAGAATAACCTTGAAAGCTCAATCACGGTATGGATCACATCCAATTCATCTCTGTATTACGAAGTGTATTACTATCACCTAGTACAAACTCAAATGCTTCCTGAGCTTAAGATGATATGCAAACAATGTTGAAAGGTACAATAAAAGGATTATAAGCTGGCATTCTTTTGTATGGCTTCTAATACATACCACTTCTAAGTATATTCCCTTAAGAATCTCTTGCACAAATGAGCCAGGGAGAATGTACAAGACTGTTGATAACTGCACTGTTTATAACAGTAAAACAATAAACAACTAAAATTTCCATTAAGTAAATGGGTAAGTTATTTATGATATATATATAATGAAATACTATATAGCAAAGATAAAGAAAGTTAAAAACCCATACAAATGAATCTCAACAAATACAATGTTGAGTGGGAAAAATGCAAGTTGCATAATATTATAGGGCATGATACCATCTAAGACATTGTCAGAGTGGTGATTACAATGTGTTGAACAAAAGGTAGGTATTTTGGGAGGAGTCACATAGGAGGTTTCCACTGTACTGAGAGTGTTTCATTTTTGAAGCTTAGTGGTTGGATAAATGGGTACTCATTTTATTATCTTCAGCATATTTATACAGTTAGAACATTCATAACACAATGTTTAAAGTTCTATAACAAGGGTGAGCAAATTAAGGCCTGTAGGCCAAATCCAGCCCATCACTTAGTTTTGCAAATAAAGTTTTATTGGAACATAGCCACATTCATCTGTTTATATATTGTCAATGGCTGTACTGAAACAGCTGAACTGAGTAACCACAACATAGAAGCCTAAAATATTTACTAACTGTCCTTTTACAGAAAACATTTGCTAAAACCTCTGTTCTTTAACAAGATATAACTAAAGTTCTAGAGTGCAAATTAAGGAGCAATTAAATTATGAAATAATCAAATATAACCATGGACATGGCTACTGGGAAAAATGGCCAGCAGATAATGGGCAGATGATAGAAAACAAATGTTTTGGTCCATTTTCTGTTGCTATAACAGAATACCACAGACTCGCTAATTATAAACAATGGATCTTTATTTGATTCATGGTTCTTGGGGCTGAGAAGTCCAGGTCTAGGGGCCTGCATCTTGCAAGGGTCTTCATGCTTTACCATCCCATGATGGAAGGCAGAAAAGCAAGAGAGCACAACAGAGAAAGCAGAAAGGTGTAAACTTCTCCTCTTATCAGAACCCCATCCTGTAATAAATGACTCTCTCTCACAACAATGGCAATAATCCATTCAGAGGGCTCTGCCCTCATGACCTCTTAAAAGTCCCACCTCTCAATATTTTTGCATTGGGAATTAGGTTCTACCACATGAACTTCAGAGGACATATTCATACCATAACAAGTAAAAACAAAATAAGCTTTAGAGCACTGCTGTCCAACAGAATTTTCTAAGATGATGAAAATGTTCTATATCTGCACTGTCCAACATGGTAGACATTAGCCACATGTGGCCTTTGCGCACTTGAAATATGGCTACTGTGACTGAGAAACAGAATTTTAAAACTGATTTATTTTTAGTTACTTTAAGTAGTCACACATACCAATGGTAAAGGCACAAATATGGATAATTAAAGGGCAAGGCTGCAGATAGATTTGAGAATCAAACAGTATTTATAGGAATTGAGTCAAATGATTACTCTCTCCCAGAAAGAGGAATTTAAAATGAAAAGGATATAAAGCAAGAGAAGCAGTAAGCCAAGCTTGAGAGTTGAAGACTTCCATGCTAATTTATTAAATGAACAGACATTAGGTGAATCAGAGGTACAAGAGCTAGAGATGACAGAGAAACCAGAAGAGCCATGACTCTAAATAAAAAAGATGAGTTACATAATCCTACATAAGAATGAGGAAGATATTTGGAATTTATGTTTAGCCATAAAAGCCAAAAAATAACTTGGCTTTCTATTCTTGGCTTATTTCACAAATGTTCTCCAGGGTCATCCATGTTGCTGCAAATGACAGGATTCCGATCATTTTTACGGCTGAATAATATTCCATTGTGTACATATACCACATTTTCTTTATCCATTTATCCACTGATGGACATTTACGTTGATTCCGCATCTTAGCTGCTATGAATAGTACTGTAAGACATCTCTTCAACATACTGATATCTTTTCATTTAGATATGTATCCAGCAGTAGAGAGACGAACAGTAGTTACCAGTGGCTGGGGAGGGTAGGAAGAAGGGGACAATGAGAGGCCTCAGAAATAATACCACACATCTACAGCCATGTGATCTTCGACAAATCTGACAGAAACAAGCAATGGAGAAAGGATTCCCTATTTAATAAATGGTGCTGGTAAAACTGGCTAGCCATATGCAGAAAACTGAAACTGGATCCCTTCCTTACACCTCGTACAAAAATTAACTCCAGATGGATTAAAGATTTAAACATAAGACCCAACACCATAAAAATCCTACAAGAAAACCTAGGGAATACCATTCGGAACATAGGCATGAGTCATGACTTCATGACTAAAACACCAAATGCAATGGCAACAAAAGCCAAAATAGACAAATGGGACCTAATTAAACTTAAGAGCTTCTGCATGGCAAAATAAACTATCATTAAAGTGAACTGGCAACCAACAGAATGGGGAAAAATTTTTGCAGTCTACCCATCTGACAAAGGGCTAATATCCAGAATCTACAAAGAACTTAAACAAATTTACAAGAAAAAACAACCCCATCAAAAAGTGGGCAAAGGATATGAACAGACACTTCTCAACAGAAGACATTTATGCAGCCAACAAACATATGAAAAAAGCTAATCATCACTGGCCATTACAGAAATGCAGATCAAAACCACTTTGAGACCCCATCTCGCGAGTTAGAATGGTGAAGATTAAAACATCAGAAGGCTGGGCGCAGTGGCTCACACAGGTAATCCTACTACTTTGGGAGGCTGAGGAGGGTGGATTACCTGAGCTCAGTAGTTCGAGACCAGCCTGGGCAACATGGTGAAACACCCGTATCTACTAAAATACAAAAAGTTAGCCAGGCGTGGTGGCATGTGCCTGTAATCCCAGCTACTCGGGAGGCTGAGACAGGAGAATTGGTTGAACCTGGAAGACGGAGGTTGCAGTGAACCAAGATTGCACCACTGTACTGCAGCCTCGGTGACAGAGTGAGACTCCATCTCAAAAAAAAAAAAAAAAAAAAAGGAAAGAAAAAGAAAAAATCAGGAGACAACAGATGCTGGAGAAGATGTGGAGAAATAGGAACGCTTTTACACTGTTGGTGGGAGTGTATATTAGTTCAATCACTGTGGAAGGCAGTGTGTCGATTCCTTAAGGATCTAGAAACAGCAATTCCATTTGACCCAGCAATCCCATTACTGGGTATATACCC
Source organism: Cheracebus regulus (assembly GCA_963574635.1). Taxonomy (NCBI): domain Eukaryota; kingdom Metazoa; phylum Chordata; class Mammalia; order Primates; family Pitheciidae; genus Cheracebus; species Cheracebus regulus. Next base: position 6,061 of record CAUYQU010044934.1, read on the forward strand.
AAAGGATTATAAATCATTCTATTATAAAGATACATGCACACATACATTTACTGTGGCACTGTTCACAATAGCAAAGACTTGAAACCAACCCAAATGCCCATCAATGACAGACTGGATAAAGAAAATGTGGCACATATACACCATGGAATATTATACAGCCATAAAAAAGGATGAATTGATGTCCTTTGCAGGGACATGGATGAAGCTGGAAAACTTCATTCTCAGCAGACTGACACAAGAACAGAAAACCAAACACCACATGTTCTCACTCATAAGTGGATGTTGAACAATGAGAACACATGGACACAGGGAGGGAAACATCACACACACCACACACTGGGGCCTGTTGAGGGGTGCGGGGCTAGGGGAGCAATAGCAGGGGAAAGGGGGATAGGGAAGGGACAGCATTAGGAGAAATACCTAATGTAGATGCAGGATGATGGATGCGGCAAACCACCATGACACATGTATACCCATGTAACAAATCTGCATGTTCTGCACATGTACCCCAGAACTTAAATTATAATAATAATAAAAAAGAATTGGTATGCTTTTAAAAATCTTTTATTAAATTGATGTTTGTATTCTTTTCTACTATGACACATTGTATCTCATTCTTCCTCATCCAAATCACAAAGGAAATATTTCACAAGCTTCTAAAAAATGTTAGTTCATATACTACACAAGAACGTGCTATAAAAAAGGAACATGTGAGAAACAAATTATCTCACCACAAAACAGCTGAGTTGATTTCTATAGATCTGATGAAATCAGCTATCCGATTTCCAGGGTTTAACAACAGTTTTTTGTTTGTTTTACTTTGGAGTTCAAAGAAATCTGCCTGATGATATACAGAATGATCTATTCAGTATGTGTTCTAATCACTACTACCATAAGAAATAAATAATATTTCTTGGAGAAATCTGTCCAAATACTTGTATTTCGCTATCAACATCAACTTATTCCTTTTATTTCTTTTTTTTTAAGATATGAGGTCTCACTTTGTCACCCAGGCTGAAGTGCAGTGGCACGATCACAACTCACTGTAGCCTTAAACGCCTGGGCTCAAGTTACCTTCCCACTTCAGCCTCCTCAATAGCTGGGACTACAGGGATGTGCCATCACACTCAGCAGATTTTTAAATTTTTTTATAGAGACAGAGTCTCACTATGCTGCCCAGTCTGGTCTCAAACTCCTAGGCTCAGGTGATCCTCCCAACTCAGGCTCCCAATGTGTGGGGATTACAGGCATAAGCCACTGTGTCTGGCCTGATCTTATTCTTCAGAATAATTAGGATAGAGGAAAACAAAACTGGAGGAATTACATTACCTGACTTCAAATTATACCACAGAGCTATAGTAACCAAAACACTATGGTACTGGCATACAAACTGACACACAGACCAACGGAACAGAACAGAGAATCCAGAAACAAATCCACACATCTACAGTGAACTCATTTTCAACAAAGGTGCCAAGAACATACATTTGGGGAAAAGTGTTGGGAACACTGGCTATAAATAAGAAGAAGAATGAAATTATACCCACATCTCACCATATACAGATCAAATCAAAATGGACTAAAGACTTAACTCTAAGACCTGAAACTATGAAACTACTAAAAGAAAGCATTGGGGGAAGCTCTCTAAGACACTGGACTGGGCTAAGATTTCTTGAATAATACCCTGCAAGCACAGGCAGCCAAAGCAAAAATGGGCAAACAGGATAACGTCAAGTTAAAAAACTTCTGCACAGCAAACTAAACAATCAACAAAGTGAAGAGACAACCCATGGAATGGGAAAAAAAAGTTTGCAAACTATCCATCTGACAAGGGATTAACAACCAGAAGGAGCTCAAACAACTCTATAGGAAAATAATCTAATAACCCGATTTTTCAAATCATCAAAAGATCTGAAGAGACATTTCTCAGAAGAAGTCGTATAATGGCAAGCAGGCATATTAAAAGGTACTCGACATCACTGATCATTAGAGAAATGCAAATCAAAACTAAAATTAGATAGCATGTCACCCCAGTTCAAATGACTTTTTTTTTTAGTCAAAGACAGGTGATATGATTTGGCTCTGTGTCTCCATCCAAATCTCATTTCAAATTGTAATCCTCATTTATTAAGGGAGGGTCCTAGTAGGAAGGTGATTGGATTATGGAGCCATTCCCTCAACACTGTTCTTATGTTAAAAAAGGCCTTGATTCCCCTTCACCTTCTACCATGATTGTAAGTTTCCTGAGGCCTCCCCAACCATGCGGAACTGTGAGTCAATTAAGCCTTTCTTCTTCGTAAATTACCTAGTCTCAGGTAGCTCCTTTTTTTTTTTTTTTTTTTTTCCGATATGGAGTCTCACTCTGTTGCCCAGGCTAGAGTGCAGTGATGCGATCTCAGCTCACTGAAACTTTCACCTCTCAGGTTCAAGCAATTCTCATGCCTCAGCCCCCCAATTAACTGGGACTACACGTGCACACCTCCATGCCTGGCTAATTTTTTTGTATTTTTAGTAGAGATGGGGTTTTACATGTTGGCAGGCTGGTCTCGAACTCCTGACCTCAGGTGATTCACCTGCCTCGGCCTCCTAAAGTGCTGGGATTACAGGCATTAGCCACCATGCCTGGCCTCAGGTAGTTCTTTAAAGCAGTGTGAAAATGAAGTAATACAACAGGCAATACAAATGCTTGTAAGGATGTGGAGAAAAGAGAACCTGCATACATTAAAACTATTATGAAAAACGTAAAAGTCCAATAAAAGAAATGAACTATGAAGTTGAAGAAGTCTCCCAAAAAGTAGACCATAATGACAAAGATGGAAAATAAGAAAGAAATGAAATTCAAAGAACCAAGCTAGGTTTCACATCTTTATAACGGGAAGTTCCAGAGAGAGAAAACAAAAGGGAAGAATTAATCCAAGAAATCAAAGGGTACACTGAGAATATTCCATAAACTTCTAAAAAAGAAAAAAACAATTAGATCAGATACAAATAAGAACTAGCATGGCTTTGGATGCTCAATACTTACACAGTAAACAGGAAAACAATGAAGTATGGACTCCAATATTGAATGACAAGAGCTTTCAACCTTTAATTCCATATCCAAGTACAAGCACAGAGTATGCCATTTTCATAAACATAGTATCTCAAAAAACTTACCTCCCATGTCCACTTTCTCAAGAAGATACTGGAGGATGTGCTTTACCAAAGAACAGTGTAAATCAAGAAAAAAAGAAAAGAAGACATATAAAGAAAATTGGAGATCTAACACAATAGAGACATATAGGGAAATCTCAGGATAAATACTTGCATCTGACACAGCAGGCAACTAGTCCAGATTAGAAGACTGTAACTCAAAAGACAGTCATAATGAGGGTTGTTACCACCAAGATAACAACTGCCAATGTAAGAAAAGAACGTCCAGGAAATATGAAGAGAACAGAGAATAATTAAATGTTTTGGTCCCTAAGAAGGCAGGAGGGGACGAGATATAATCCAAAGCTGAGGTGAAAAGATCACCTCTAGATAGGCACAACTGCTACTGAGACTCTGGAAGTCCTGAATACAAATGAAATCAGATGTCAGATAGCGGACAATAATGAAGCTGCCTTCCAATGGTTTCTATTGTCTCTGTAAATTAGGAAGAAAACCCAATTGCTAAGCATAAAAGAGAAGAGGTAAGTTTGGGGTTTGAAGAGGAGGGAAGAGTTGAAATAATTGTTAAAAGTGGGCTATCTAAACAGTGTTGAGACTGCTGCACTGGTTTCTCTGTTAATTTATGATCATGAATCTGCTCCATTGAAACTTTTCTTCAGCAGTAGTTGGCTGCTTATATACAGATTATCCAGTTACGGAGGTTCATCAGAGTTGAGATTGCATTTCATTTGAAAAAGGGCAAAGATAAGAGCATAACTCACAATATTATTTAAATAATGAGCTGTGAACTTTAACCAGGATAACGAAGAAAATGAGAAAGGGTAACATTTATTAAGTGGTTAAGATAATGCCAAGGCAATGTTAAGCAATAAAAAAGATAGCTATTATTATTACTAACCACAGTCCTCCAGCAGTAAGTGATTTCCATCACTCTAATTTGCAATCATCTATATATATGTATCTTTCTCTCTCTGTCTTCTATCATATTGAGTGAGCTCTTTGAGGATGAGTAGTATGTCTAACTCATCTTTGTCTCTTTCCAAAGCCTAACTCAGTAGTTAACATGCTGTAAGAGGCTCTTAAATGTGTATGGTTAAATCAGCCAATCAAATATCACCCCCTTTTTTTTTCTGAGACAAAGTCTCATTCTTGTCTCTCAGGCTGCAGTACAATGGTGCAATCTCGGCTCACTGCAGCCTCTGCCTCCTGGGTTCAAGTGATTCTCCTGCCTTAGCCTCCTAAGTAGCTGGGATTATAGGTGCCAGCACCATGCCTGGCTAATTTTTTTTTTTTTTGTATTTTAGTAGAGATGGGGTTTCATCATGTTGGCCAGGCTTGTCTAGAACTCCTGACCTCAGGCGATCCACAGGTCTTGGCCTCCCAAGGTATTGGGATTACAGGTGTGAGCCACCGTGCCCAGCCCCAAATATCCTACTTTTAAGCTACACATGTCATTTTTTAAAAGATTCTAACTAGGACTTTATCACTTTAACTTAATTTAGAAAAACAGATAACTCTTTAACATTAATTCAGAATAACAGATATCTCCAAGAAAGGCATCTAAGGGCCACTGTCAATTCAATGATGGAAATGTACTAAGTAGCTAACAGTATGATTGATAGGAGTTTTCCAGTACTGTAAACTATAGAATTACCATGAGGAAGAAAATGAGTTAATACACAGTATATGAAAATGGAAAATATATTTTCTCATTTTTAAGGGGCAGGGGGGACCCCTGCCTGTATTTTTAACCAGTTTAGTAACTTACAATGTTTCATTTAATCATTACTCCAAAGCATAACCTATGCAATGCTGATCAAATATAAGCATGAAGACTTCAAAGTAAGTTCAAGAACATGTACTAATTCGTGAGCTGGCCAGGCCCTTTAACTTCCTCTTTGTTTTAGGCAGAGAGCAGATACCCCACATAAAAATGTACCTTCCCTGGCTTATTGAAGGCCATCTTTTTTAGCTATAGATCAGATTTTTAAAAATAGAATTTTATTTTCGCTTTGCTTAAGCTGATATAATGTTCATTTTGAAATGTTCATAGGGAAAAATATATAGCTTTGATATAATAGTAGACATATATAGGATATAGTAAATCACAACCTTAAGTGCAAACTGTGTTAAAAATCATCTTTAGTAAATGTGTTATTTGAAACTGTTGGTACTTCTAACTCTGAAGCACTGTGTAATACTTAATACAATACTAAAACCAACCAGGCCCAGTGGCTTACCCATATAATCCCAGCATTTTGGGAGGCTGAGGTGAGAGGATCTCTTAAGCCTAGGCGTTGAAGACTAGCCTGGGCAAGAAAGTGAGACCCGGTCTCTACAAAAAAAATATATCTGGTTGTGGTGGTATGTACCTGTGGCCCTAGCTACATGGGGAGCTGAGGTAAGAGGATCCCTTGAGACCAGGAGGTTCAGGTTGCAGTGTGCCATGTTCAAGCCACTCTACTCCAGCCTGTATGACAGAGCAGGACCCTGTCTCAAAAAAATATATATACAAAAACACATAAACCTCTAGATCTAATGCTTTATGGGAAATATATGCAGAGTTCTCATCTGAGATGACAAAACAATTCCTTATCTCTGTATTTTCTAACCTGTATTCTAACAAGCAGAAGTCACAACAGAAGCTAGGAAAAGGGGATTTCAGACAGTGAACAAAAAGGAAAGAAAAAAAGTTTTGCAGTAGGATACTTCTTAGTCCAGTTTTACTACCTTCAACAATCTTGTTTTTGCCTGAAGTTTCCAGTAACTGTCCCATCTCTACTTTCAAGGAAAGAACTTGTGGTTTCTGGCCAGAGTTGACCTCTTTCCGAGAGCTACTACAGAAAAAAGAGCACTTGCTCTGGCTGCATCCCCATTCACAATTGCTGATTTGTAAATTATGCAATTCAACTACAGCAATGTGTTAGTCATTAAGAACAATACATTTGAGGGGGATAGGTTGAAAATAAAAGCAAAAACAAAATGATAAAATGTTTGGGTTTTGAGAAAACAGAAGAATGACAGCTACAATCCAAAGCAGAGCTTGTCTGCCAGCAACAAGAGAGAAACCTGGCAACAGAATAAAAAGGTTTCCTTTCCCTCCACCCTCTTCTCTTTACTTCAATGAAAATTAAAGACACATCGGCCGGGAGTGGTGGCTCACGTCTGTAATCCAAGCACTTTGGAGGCCAAGGTGGGCGGATCACCTGAGGTCGGGAGTTCAAGACCAGCCTGACCAACATGGTGAAACCCCTTCTAAAAAAAAAAAAAAAGAAAGAAAGAAAGAAAGAAAAGAAAATTAAAGACACATCATAGGTGATATAAACAGGGAAAAACTAGATCAAGTTTGGGTACACAAACTGTAATTTAATCTATCTGCATTTCAACATAATACCCAGAGGACAGATATCTTCATATAGCTACTAAACATATTCTTTTGTTTGTCCCATAGGCAGCTCAAAATTGTCAAATAGTAACGTGCAATTTTACCTATAAATTCAGAATAAAGTTACTGAAATTTTTAAAAATCTAAGTTTTTTAGAAATAAAAAACAGCCAAGCACAACGACTCACACCTGCAATCCCAGCATTTTGGGAAGCTTAGGAGGAAGGATCGCTTGAAGCCAGGAGTTTGAGATCAGCCTGGTCAACATAGCAAGACTCTTTTTTCTAAAAATAAAAGCAACCAGGCATAGTCGCGTGTGCCTGGATCCCAGCTACTCAGGAGGATGAGGTGGGAAGGTTGTTTGAGCCCAGGAATTCAAGGCTGCAGTGAATCGTGATCACACCACTGGCACTCCAGCCTGGATAACAGAACAAGACCTTGTCTCTAAAATATTAAAATTTAAAAAGGCCTCATAATTATCATTAAACATAGTTATGGCCCAAATTCTAATTGATAAAAAATTCAGGCTAAGAGATACACTATAAAAATAAATTTTTAATAGAAATATTCTTTTGCATAAAACTTACAAAAATTTTTCAGAAAATATAGATATAAGCTAACAAAAAATTATGCTAAAATACTGAAGCTAGGTAGAATCTTCAATATTTTATTGAAGCAATGACATGAGTCTCAGAAAACAGCTCAGCAGCAGTTTCTCAGTTTAAGAGTTATTTCTCTTATCTTCTATATCAATACCCACTAGACAACAAATGTGTGCCACACCTAGGGAATAATATAATCCTTTACTGTAACTTGTCTGTAAACATTTTCTTAGCTAACAATTAATCCAAATTATCTGAAACAGATGCTACCCAAACAATAACAAGTATATTCCAATGAAATGCAACATAGTCTGGCTACTCTTCTATAGATTCAATCCCATAAACCCAACACCCAACTCCTGAGTTTTTGTTTTTAATGAAGTAAAATTACCACAGATATGAAAGCTGTATTACCTTCATAATGTTAACTAAATCTGTTTGATAGTAGCGATCCTGATGTGCATTTGCTGCTGCTAGGGTAAGAAGATAATCGTTCCTTGCATGGGTAGCTTTGGAATTACACTCAGATCGCCGGGCTTTTAACTAAAACATAGCAAAAGAAAATGATCACTGCAAACTGATATTGTACTGCAAAACACACAGGAATCCTACTCTTAGTTTGCAATTAATGGCTCCCCAACAAGAATAAAGGTAACCATGTGGGGAAAACATTTATACAGATATAAAAATTATTCATCACTACTGAGAAATGAAACAGTGACTAGAACTGTTATACAGGGTGGAGCATTTTCAAATAATTGCTTAACATATTTCTAAAGTTTTGTAGATAACTTAAAAATATTTTGCTCATTTTATTCAAATGGGTAAATAAAGGTTCTGAAATTAAATACCTTATCTTCAAAGGCATGGGTAAATCTAGCGAAGTTAGAAAATAGCTTTTTAAAAATCTGCACTTCTAATGTGACAGATGAACTGCATGCTAGTTTGGAGCCTGGCAGCCACAGCCAGGTCTCTAAGCTTACTTAATCAGGCATTCCACAGTGTGAAGCTTCTGAAGAAAAAACTCACTCACATCTGGCCCAGAATATCTGCTCAGGGGTCTAAATCTAAATGAAATAGATTTTGTAGAGCTTTCCAAAGCCCTTGGATTAAGTCTCTTGGACCTAGGAGATAAAGACAACAGGCTACCTAAGTAGGTAAGGTATAAAAACTTATCCTTAACATAGTCTTGAGAAGTAAGCCGTGTCTAAGGTGTTGACAACTGGGTGAAAAACCCCCATGAACTGGGAGGGAAAGTTCCTCCCTGAGTAAGTGACTTTAAAATTATTTCTAAGGTAGAAATAATCTACCTCCACCCTCAAAGATCCAATTCTCTGTTTTACAAGCTAAGAGAGGTTTTTCAGTTGTGAAATACACTTATTGAAAACTCACCTTTACACTTGCCTTCTGTAAACTGATTCTTGATTGAAAAAGACTAAGTTTAGATCTGTAATAAAAATAGAAAAGTATGTTTAATAAAGTCAAATTATATCACAATAAAATTACTAAATATAATATTATTACATTTTTAAAATAACCTCTTTTCAAGATACTGTTCTAAGAAAGAATGAAAAATGGAAAACCAAGAATAATTATTATTTTCCTTTATTTTACTACAGGAAGAATTTAACATTATGGTAAAACAGGAAACACTGAGATTAATATAAAAAAATATCCAGAATGACAAAACAACAACAACATCAAAACTTTACCAAAAAAACCACCAAAATATATTGGTGTCTCCTAATAAACAAGAGCCATCAAACTATAGGCTATTCTCAGTATCATACAACTTCACACACTTTAGTTCCTGCAAAGGTTAGAGAGACCCAGGGACAACCAACCCATGGAGGCAAGTATCAGCAAGATTTTGGGGCTGTGTGTGAAAGGCTCTAGTAAGACCAGGAATGCAACAATGCAATCAACAGGCTCTACAAAGTCCTTACTTCTATTATTTCCACCACTAAAAGTACTTTTTGTATGGGTACCTGTCTGTGTGCCCCCTCTGCTCTTAGGGAATAGTCTGAATTTATTGAGAAAGTCCTGGGACTCTCTGCCCTGTATGATGTAATCTTCTACCACTCTTGTGTTGTTATCTCCCTTGATCCTTCTCAGTTTGGGAGAGTAACCATAATCTAACAATCAGTAGTACAAGCATGTTGATTTTACCCAAACAGCTAGAGATAACCATATGGAGAATGTCAACAGACAAATGCTAGGGAACAAGCAACACTCCCAGGACCAGTGATTTATTTATTTATTTTTTTTTAAGCTGCAATGTTTGTCTTGCCTACAGTGCCAGGGTGATTTCCATGGGAGAATTCAATGCATGTGCTGGCAGCTGTGCCCCACGAAGTAAAGTTGCTGGCCAATTTGAGACTGGATGATGGAGCAGCAAGTCTTTGCAAAGCCAGTGTGAAGAAGATAGGAAAAGCAGACTCTTATTTTTCTAACAAGAGAAAATATTCAGGGATGAAGACATATGCAGCCCAACTACTTCTCCACTGTTAAAAAAAAAAACTGGGTTTGAAAGATTCCTGTTATTTTTCACCTTGTCATAGTCATATTTCATAATTATTTTATTTTTATTAATCATATTCCTGTTTTCTCGAGTAAAGGCCATAAACTCAAATCTGAGAAAGCCTTTTCAGAATAAGACTGTGTTTGGGGATATTCCCAGTTCTCTTTTTTTTTTTTTTACAGTCATTACCCAAATAGGCTGAGTTGCATCTAGATCCTCCAATATAAGATTTTAAGTTTCTGGCTTCTGCTTTATTTCCTAATCCTAATATACTTCATGTGCAGTATTAAAGTAGGTATTAGTGATAGAATAAGACACTACCTGTTCTCAAAGATTGCAATCTAGAAAAAATAAGGCAGGATTTTTACACCCAAACACTACACAAATAATGAACTATACTATGTGCTACTCTTTACCATTTACCCTTCAAAATTAATGTTCCTTGGGGTTCCAAACTCAACTTTTCATCTACTCTAGATGGAATTTTATTATTGTAATTAACCATCTGATAGGCAACTGACCCTCAAAGCAAGATCTTGAGGCTTAAATTCTCATTTAAGTACCAGATATCTGACTATCTTCCAAACATTCACCCATGTTTCACAGGCTCTTCAGAATATTCATATCTAAAATGAAATTCATCATCTCCTTCAACTTGTATCCCTTTTCCTTGTATGGTCTTTCCTAATGTGTGCATTGCCACACCATCTATCAAATCATCTATCAAAGCTATAGATAGTACAGTTTAATTTCCCCTTCCTGATCTTCCTCCTCATCTCTACTTAGAAAGTTTATACTCATTCCTCGAGATTCTATCCAAATATCACTTCTGGGAAGGTTTCCTTTATCATTAGGTGAAATTAACCTCTATATTTTCTATGCTTTCCTAAGAGTGTTTTCACATTACTATTGCAAATAAATTATCAGTTACTATTAAGTGACTTTAGGTACTTAATTTCTTTGAGTTTCTAATTCTAGGCTTTAAACTCCTCGAGGGCACAAAGCTTACCTTACTCATCTCTGTACTCACCTTACCAATATGAAGTAATTATTCAACAAACAGTGAATAAATGAAGATAAAGAGGCATTTCTTATTTCTATAGTTGAAAAGTTAAACATTAGTGTGTCTAATAACTTGCTGTACCCCTCTGAATCTGGGCCATGTTACAAGGCAATTCCTTGTGATCAGCTCTGTGAATTACAACCTATCAAATCCACACTTCTCAGAAACAGCCTTCTACTGTGCTCGTGTTTATCCTGCGGGCCGTGGCTAAATTAGGTGTTTATATATACTCTAAAAATCTGCCAATTCTCTGTTCTAGGATCCCTGAGAGTTTAAGAAAACAAGTTCCTAAAAATGACCATGACAGTATATTCCCAATGGAGATCTAATCTAAAAACTTCAGGTCTTATTGAGAAGAACATTGACTCTATAAAAGTACAGGAAATATTTGTATGTTCAAAGAATAAAACAATAAATACAATAAAATAAATTACGAAAATATTGTAACATCAAGTCCTTCATGAATACTCATCATCTCTTGGTAAACTGGGGAAGACCCTGAATTTTCACAAGTTGCTTATAAGGTTGCTTATATTTCTTGTGGATAAAAACTGTATTAGAAAGACACCCCGCTCCTTGCTGGTCTGTCAGTACAGGTGTTCAAAGGCTTTCTGATTTTATGACTAGGAGTTCAGACTCCTAGATTTTGCATCAGTCGGCACACTGAACCAGAGTCTCAGCTGTCCTCACAGACCTCTTCACAGTCCAGTTCTATACATGCTTTTTCTCATCAACTTTTTATCTTTCCTCAAATTGTCATTGCAAAAAATCTCTATTATATTGCTTGCTTTATATTACCTTCTATTACCAGTTGCCAGTTCCTTCTTTTCCTACTTATTCTCAAAAAAAGGACTTATAATTCACATATCTTGAAAGGGAAATTCATACAATTCCTAAACCGTACATGACAAAGTATGTACATATACACTAAATTTTTGTTTAAAAGAAAAAAAACAGTGCTGGTGGCAGGGTTTCTACAGGGAGGTCAGTGCTCTCATTCACTAGATGAGAATGAGACCTTCAGTGGCATCCAGAGGATCACAGGGATTTCCATCTACCACTGATTTGATTGAGAGTCCAGCATGAGAAAAATGAGGCTCTTAAATCCTGATATTCAGATACCATAGCAGCAACTGTAGGCTTTTGATAAGCTTTCAAGTCTGTAAATACAATGTTCATTTACTTTCTTTCCTTTTCAAAATTCAATTTAATGTGAAAACTGACTAATATAATATTCCCATTTTGCTATATTTAGATAAAAATCAGCCAATTTTAAAAATGTGACCTAATGTATATAACAAATGTAGGTCAAAAGAAACCATCACTACCTGAGAATGGGTCCATGCTCATTACTAAGACAGAACAAACAATTAGCAACAATAACATTTATTTGCATAATTACTTTCTCAGAAGTGCTAAAACACATACTTTGCCTCGATGTCAGCTTTCTCTCGTACTGCATGAGCCATCTGTTCAGTCTCAAAGTACTTCTTTTTGCCTTTAGCTAAATCTTTCACTGTCTCTTGTAATTCAGTTTGGATCTTTGTCAACTGGTCCACACACTGTAAAATACAAAAGTACGATCATTATGATTTTAGTTTTCAGGCTTACAGAAAAAGACTCTGTCCTAAGGTCTATGCATTATGCCTTCAAGATGGAAACCCAGGGGAAAAATCAATCAAATCAGTGTCCTTCAAATTGCAAATTAAAATCCTGCTATCTCCATCTCAAGTACTATACATCAAACAGTGTCACAGTTTGCCTAACAACCATACACTGAGAAATAACCCGAGTGCTGCTGATGACTGACATTAAGGTAGGACATAGAAGAGCAACTACGAAAAATGTTCTTACTGTTGGAGATATCATGGTAATAAAAGCAAAAGAATAAAGCAATTCTGTTATTTCCCCATAATCTTAATAAAGTCTCTCTATATGTTTGGGTAACTGATGGTACAAAGGATACTGAAGAATTCACCCCTTAGACAAGGAGTGAAACCGGAGTAGTCTGGTAAGTCCAAGGTGAAGAAGAGAAGCAGGAAACCTGGGTACCCCATAACAATTATTACTCAAAACCATCCCCTGCCCAACACCTTGGATACATGTATACATTCGAGGAGAAGGGATGGACATAACAACTCAAACAATGTTTAGTCAATTAACTCTTGTAACATGCTGGGGCCAAAGCAACACTGTTTCAAGACCCTTCTGAGTATCCAAAGGAGATTTACCCCAGTTTGAAGCAAACCACTGAGAAGTTTCACTATCCGAGGTCAGCTTAGAGCAGTTATATCTAAAAACTTCTAAGCCTGAAATAGCACGGGTGGAGACTGTCAAAAGCTCAGCAAAGCAGGAGACACTGGTGATGGACTATTGTGCAAGGCTGAATAGTGCAAAGGAGGGCAAGGACATCAAAAGAACCAGGATAAAACAAGAATAAACTTAACCATATGACATATAAGTTAGACTTTCTCAGAAGCTGTTAGGTGTTAAGAAAGGACTACAGGGGACGAGAGATCTAGAAGATTCTGCATGGACAGATAAAAGCAAAATAACCACTCACATGGACTTAATAAGTGTTAGGTTGTCAAGGAAAAGTTTAAAGAAACACATTAAACAAAACTTTTCCCCTCTGCATGAAACTGGGCCTTTGCTCAAATTTCTATGTTGGTGTTTCAATAGAAACCTGATGAGAAGACACGATGTCAGCTGTGTTATTAGGCAACATTGCTTAGAAACCCTGATAGGCAAACTGCATCAATTTGGGATAAACTAAAAATTAACTATAAATATCTGATAGAAAAGCCATGGTTTCGGGCTTCTGTGAGTATGGTGATTCTTGTATCTGAACATGTCCCTTACAGGGACCCTGGAAGCTCTGTCTCTAGAGTTGTCATAAAAAAAATTTTAGTCTTTAAAGGCTAAAGCTGGCCCTGAAAATGTGTCTCACTCCCTTGTTCTAGACCTGTCACTTGGAGGACGAAACAGAATGACTGCTCAGCTATGTGGACCAAAACATACAAAAGTGGGAGAAATAATTCCATTAATGCTAGATGCTTCCCTACTGGCAAACTGTGTTCCCTATAGTCTGTCTTTATCAGTAAACATCTTGCCAGGTGCGGCCTATGACAATCCAGGGAATCTGAATGCTTATTACTTCTAAAGACCCCTTATGGGCACTGCACAGGTGCTATGTTTAGTACTTTACAGGTATTATCACATTTAATCCTTGAAACATCTCTGTGAAAAAGGTGGTGGTGGTAGTCGTCGTCGTCATCATCATCATCGTACCATTAAGATGAGAAAAAAGACTCAGACGTTAAATAATTTACTCCAAGTCACACAGCAAGGATGTGATGATACCATTTACCATGTAACTCATTAAAGTATGTACCCTAGTTCTGTGAAGACCATGTTTTTAAGGTCCCTTATAAACATATTTTATCTTAAAATAGTAAGCTTTAAAAAAACTGACATATAATAACATACAATAAAATTCACCTTTTAAAAGTATACAATTCAGTGGTTTTTAGTATGCTGACAAGGTTGTTCAACCATGACTCTGCCCTAATTCCAAAACATGTTCCTACCTCAAAAAGAAACTCTGTATCCATTAGCTGTCACTCCCCATTTCTCCCCACCTCCCAGCAACAATTAATCTGCTTTTTGTCTCTATGGAGTTGCTATTTGGGATATCAGTACAAATGGAATCAGATAATATGTGGCCTTAGGCATCTCACTTCTGTCACTTGTCATAACATTTTTAGAGTTCATTCAAATTGTAGCAGGTATCAGTATTTAATTCCTTTTTATGGCTGAATAGTATTTCGTTATATACAAACTAAAAGTAAGTTTTTATCTTTTAGAAAGAAGAGCTGTCTTTCCCCCTAAATTATAATAGTCCTTATCAAATAAAAAGCCATTGTTTCATAAATAATATGATGACAACCTGGCATTCTCATAAAGAAGTGCTAAACATCCTAATAATGCTGTGTTTGCAGATGTGAAAAGTTAAGAGCAGGCTCCTTGGCAACAACTTGATTTTGAGAACCAAAAACTGGGCCAGGTGTGGTGGCTCACACCTGTAATCTTAGCACTTTGGGAGACTGAGGTGGGTAGATATTTTGAGCCTTGGAGTTAGAGACCCTGGGCAATATGGTGAAACCTCATCTCTACAAAAAAAAGTACAAAAATTAGCTAGGTAGGGTGACAAGCACCTGTGGTCCCAACTACTTGAGGGGCTAGGGTGGAAGGATCACTTGAACCCAGGAGGTTGAGGGTGTAGTGAGCTCTGTTCATGCCACTGCACTCTAGCATGGGTGACAGCAAAGAAAGACCGCCTCCAAATAAAAAAGAAGTTGGAGGAGAGATCCAAGATGGCCGATTAGCAACAGCTCAGGAATGTAGCTCCCAGTGAAAGCGCAGAGAAGGAGTGGACACCGCACTTTCCGACGAATTTTTGTTGCCCACAGACCGGGAGATTCCCGGCAGAGGAGCCACAC
>CAUYQU010044935.1:0-48648 GCA_963574635.1 Cheracebus regulus
CAATTGCTGTTTTAGCCGAGCCTGATCACCTGGCTCGCTGTCTCAGAGCCTATTGTTTTTTTAGTTGAATGGTCGACTCCCAGGTGTTCCAGTCGCCTGTTGAAAAGGCACCGGGATCTGTGTGATTTCCCCTGCGGGGACACAGTGTGCAGGCTGAGACAGCGGCGCTGAGATTCGTAGTGCTTTTTTGCTGGGGAATCTCCTGGGCTGGCTCCCTGATTCAGTCCCCTTTTTAATCTGCCTTCCCATAGCTCCACTCGCCAGTTAAAAGGGCACACAGACCAGTGTATTTTGTATGGAGACCCGCAGCGCCGGCAAAGCAGCTGCGCCGGCCAAAACAGCCGCGCCGGCCGAAACAGCTGCACTGGCGACCCGTGGGGCTGCTCCACCTGGGAATCTCCTGGTCTGGGGGTAATAAAAATCCGTCTGGAAATGCGGCGTCCACTCACCCTCTGCACTTTCACTGGGAGCGGCAATCCTGAGCCGCTCCTAATCCGCCATCTTGGATCTCTCTCTCCATTATATATCTTTAGATAAAATCTTGTGTGAGTAATAGGATGAAAATATAGATTCAAGGGGAAAAAAATTTAAATTTTTCCAAATGTTAGAGTAGATAATGCTCATGTATATATTTTCTAACTGGACCATGTGAACATTAAATCTTTATAGCATTTAGATTCCTTGGACACAGTTAAAAGAATGTAACAGGCTTTTTAATGTCAACATTTACAATGTATAAGGATTATATCCTTAATGTTCACATTTCAATGATTCTAAGAGACATAATGTTTTTCACATTTTAACATCTCTTAAGTTGGGGTGTATCTTACAAAAATGGGTCATAGTTTAATTGGAAGCATTTATTTTTCCTTAGCTGTACATAATACTATGAAAGAAATACAGTATCTTGCAATTAATGGACTGTTAGATTCTATGGGCTATGACATTTAAACTTAAGATAAAAAATTTTAGATGTTTACTGGAAAATGCATAGAGGTACATAGATTTAAAAAACTCTGCAACTATGTGAGCAAAAACATTTGTTGACCAATGATGTAGACCACTTCCTGCTGAAGTTCAGTGTTTTAATCACAGCTTCTTTGCTTGCACAGAAGGAGAGAGGGTTGCCTAAGCCAGTCGGGAAGGGGTTGGGAATTGGGGCATGATTGTGTAAGAACGTGGAGTGCTCAGCATAGCCTGGTCTCAGGAACTAGAAAATTTATATTCTCGGGCCTCTCATTTATTATGGGCCATAAACTGTCCCCTGTCTGGTTTTCTCTTATATCTATCCCCACTTTCCTGATTCTCTTAGCAGGAAGTTTTCTCCATTCACCCATCAAGGCCCAGATAATGGCCTCAGACCTGAGTCTATACTTCCAACTCCACGGCCCACTGCTGGCTGCTCTCAATTGCTCGCTGTTCCCAAATCAAGGATAGGGTTCTGACTTTTCCAGCTCAGATGAGATGTCCACTCCTGATCTAAACAGTTGGGGCTTAGATGGTTGCACCATTTATGTAACACAAACATCACTGGGGGAGGCGATTAGTGGGTGGAAGCAGTTACTGAAGATGTAGTTGTGAGTAGGAAGGCAGCCACAAACATAGCAACGAGGGCCAGCAGTTTCAATGGCTGACATCAACATTATTCCTACAATTGCTAGGTACCATGCTAATGGCTTCAAATAGATTAACTTGTTTACTTCTCAACACAACCCTAGGAATGTGATTTAATATCCACATATTATAGATGAGGAAACTGAGGCACAGAATGCTTAATTAATTGCCCAAGGTCAAACATTTGATGAGTGTCAGAGTCTGGATTCAAACCCATTGAACTAAACTACCTCAGCAATTTCATCTCTTTGTCTAGAGACTTGCTTATGACAACAGTAAGAAGTACAGGATATTCTGTATCGGTAAATAGTGCCTAGTAGGGAAAAATGGTAGCAACCAAAATATCATATGACTAAAAGCCATTGGATATTTTGGAAATTAGGAGGAAAGAAGAGAGGAACTATAGCATTTTTAATGCCTACTTTAATCCAGGTACTTTGTATATATTATATTTTATACACTCTATAGTAGAAAGAAGTAAGTATTAAAACCTCATCTTACTACTGAAGGGACTGAAGGTCAGAGGATTGAGTAACTTGCCCGTGGTCCCACAGCTAAGAAGCAACAGAACCAGAGTCCTGACCCAGGGCTGACACCCAGGCTATGGGTTTTCCTCTACATCCCTCTGTCAGATTAGTGTCAAGATAAATAAGGTGACATGCAAGACAGAATAATTCAGTCAATCATGAAACAAACCAAAATGAAAGTCAACTTCCTCAAAGCAAAGTCGTTTTTTAAATTCCCTTATAGATGTGTGCTTGATTAGCCTGATTAAATATATTTACTTTCTATATCCTTTTTCCTCTACAAACATCAATCTAGCTGTTCTTTAATTTTGTTGCATGTATGGAAGTTTCTACTGAAACAAGGAAGAGGTTTGGCCAATTCTTTGCCTTGTAGCTGGCTCTTTTGCCTGTTGATTTAAAATGAATTTTCAGGGACTCAGAAAACAAGAAGAATTTTTAACTGTTAAAAATTAACCACAGATCTTTAAAAAATACCTTGTTTAATATTGGCACACTGTGAGGGGTTAACAAATGAGAAGTAGGTCCTGGTAGTCTTTTATGGTGCTAAGAAACCATCCTGCCATACTCAGCTTGGTAGTCGTAGCAGATAGAACATGTCACTGTGAATGGAATAAGCACAAACCATTTGAACTCAGGGTACTCCAAAAGCGTTTCATTAGTTTACTTACGTGTTTTGTTGTTGTTGTTGTTCAATCTTGCATTCACTCAGCTCATAATACACCTGCTCAGCTGTAATTGAGATGGAGATGTCTCACCAATAAAGGCAAGACAGGAATTCGAGCACTGAATTTAAATGTAAAATCAAAAAGTAGTGGGGCCCACGTGTGTGAAAGAGCCAGAGGAGAGGTGGCACCTGGCCAGCTGGACTCCCAGTACAACTGCTTCAGTGGGGAGCAGCGTGTGCGTGACAGAGACTACCATGCGCCAAATGCTATGCAAGTCTTCACGTGTGTCATCTCATTGAGTGTCCCCCTCACAGCAACTCTTTGAGGGAGGACTTTGTAAGCCATGTGTTCCAGATGAGGAAACTTAAAGCTAACAGAAAGTAAGTAAACTGAGGGGCTCACACAGCTAGCAAGTGGCTTGTCCATGAGTCAAAATCAGTTCTGAATAACTCGAAAAACCACATTCCTCCTACTTTTCCATGAGACCTTCCACTGATCTAACCCTCAGGGGCTCCTCAGAGGAACAAGCAACTAAGAATTATTCATCAAAACTTCCTAGAACACCTGCTTATAGTATGTGAAATTGTATTTCATTAGCGGAGCTGCATCTCAATCCTGGCCTCCCTGCTTCTAGGCTCAGGCATCATAGTGTTTACTCCCTTACTAAGACCCCATCTCCCATGCAATAATATTCTAGGGCCTTAAGCTGCATAGGAGAGGAAAGACACTGAGGGGACTTGAGACTCACTGAAGGAACTAGGTTATGTAGGTCAGCAAGGGTCAAGTCAAAGAGATAGGAGAAAAATTAACCTGAGAAAGGAGAGGGAACTTTTTCTTCTGAGATATGAAGGAAAGATGAGAAAACAAATTTAAAGCCAGACTCTGGGAGGAGGAGTGTTCTTAGAAAGGAATCTCGTACAAGAGATATTATGTCTGAAAAGCCTTTCAAGAAGATGCTACACAGACATAGGATCTTTGGGCATCTGCCAAGAGTCATAAAAGAAAATCTGGCTCAAGAGATGAAAGTAACATTCTGTAATAATGAGAAGACTCACCATGCTGGGCTCCTGTGCTGCGGAAACACTAATTCCAAAGTAATGTTCATGGGTGGGACACTGAGATACACCACCCAGACCTCCCTGAAATAAGAGCTTGTTGCCCCAGCTGCTGGGAGTCTGTCAATGGACAGCCTTCAGCTGCCACCCCTTCAAGTAAGCTGCCTTGCCCAAGGTCAAGCCCCTCTTAGGCAGCCCATATCTAGTGACTAAGTAGTTTTGGAGTAAGAAGACCATGCCATCTGGTTCAACTCTGGCAAGACCATTCTAGCTCAGGAGCTCTCATGAGCTCGGCCAGGCCATCGCTGGGCCTGCACCATGTTTCAGCATCTTCCTCTACCTAGTCCTGCCTTAGTCTCTTCCTACAGCTGGCATAAATCCCAAGGACCCTCTTTATAAATATCCGATATACTAGATTCTGTCTCAGAGCCTGCTTCTGTGGCATCCCAACCTGCAGCAGTACTTTTTATGAGCAAGAGGCCAAGAGCAAAACAGAAAACCGGTGTCCCTTTAAGTCCATTCAGAATATCATACGACAGCAGAAAACTGCTCATTCTGGGGCATGGGTAACTGCTTAAGCAGGTCTCTCGGTTAGCTGAGTTATTATCAAATCAGTCTCTCATACTGCAACGTTCTTATTTTCAAAGAATTCACAATGAGTTATTCTTACTTGTAAAACTTTATGAGATTAGGCTGTCTTGTCTTTACACATATTCACTTAACAAGATTAAGTCAACACCTACCCAGGCACTGCACTAAGAACTGAGGGTATGGAAATGAAAGAGTCCCAGCCATTACCAGGCTCCCGGATGAGTCGAGGGCACAAACTCCAAAACACACGAAGAGACATTCAGTGGAAGCCTGAACACAATCTTTTGTGAGTCCACAAGATGACGTAATTGGAGTTTCAAGATGGCAGAAGAAGTGGCCAGAATACACAGAAACTATTGCCTTCACTGCAGGCATTTGATTGTAGTAATGAGCAATACAGACCCTGGAGCAAGACTATGTGGGTTTGAATCCTGCCTTCATCATCTTCTAGTTCTTCCTAGGTAAGCTATGACATAGCCTCTATGGGTCTCAATTTCCTCCTCTATAAGATAGCAGTTTTATTAATGTAAGCCAAAAGGACCTGAGACAGGTTCCAATCAGTTTAGAAAGTTGATTTTGCCAAGGTTAAGGACACACTCATGACACATCCTCAGAAGTCCTGATGTGTGAATCTTAATTTTGGTTTACACTAATTGGCTTGGGCTACCATAACAATATATCATAGACTGACTGTCTTAAACAATGAATAGTTATATCTCACTGTTGTGGAGACTGAGAAGTCCAAAATCAAGGGGATAGCCAACTTGTTTCCCCAGTGAGAAGTTCTTCTTCTGTCTTTCAGATGGCTGCCTTTTTCTTGTGTCCTCACATGCCAGGGACAGGAGAGGAATAAAGTTGCCTGAAGCCTCTGCTTAATAGGGACCCTAATCCCATTAGGAGGGTCCCACCCTCATGGCTTTATCTAAACCTAATTGCCTCCCCAAAGGCCCACCCTCAAATACCAGCACACAGAGGGTTAAGGCATCAACATATGATTTCTGCAGGAATGGGGAGGCACAATTCAGTCCATAGCAGCAGGACAAATAGTGTTTTCCTCATAAAATTGTTGTGAGTCTTAAATGAACCAACATATATAGAGTGCCTAGAATATAGAGTGGGGCTGCCACGTATTAAATGCACTATTTTTAAGTGCTGGCTGTTATATTATTAAAGCCGCATAAGCGGAGTCAAAAACTGGGAAAGGTCAAGTATGTCAAGGCCTCCCTTGCTGGGGTGTAGTTCCTTGGGGTCATATTGCTTCTCAATGGAAGGGAGAAAAATGAGCTTATTCTTCAGAATTAAGAACGGGCCTATTTTCATGCAAATATTGGCTTGGAGAGCCCCTTTGCAATCAATTATTACTAAGGTGGAAATCCTGAACCTCTCTACTCTATGCACTTTCATACCTTCCCTCTGCATTCTCATCTTTCACTTGTGATCAAATACCGAACAATCTCAGAAACATGTCCACTTAAGGGATTACTCTTGTTAAAGAGTATTTAGCTTATAATCCCACAAGGCAGAAGCAGTTTGAAATATAAGACATCATAGAAAAAGAAGAATTTAGCAGGGTTAATCTAGAGGTGAGAGGTGAAAAGGGGTGAAATGGAATCCAAAGGAAACCCATCTCAGTGAAAATATGAGTTTGTTTTAAGAAGAGCAAGAAATGGTTACTTTTTTCACCCAATCAACAACTCTAGCACGGTGTACAAAAATAATGTTTTACTCAGCTCCCATGCCTTCTTTACCTACACAGAGCTTCAGCCTATTTTCTACTGGAGGCAGGCTGCTGGATTAAGTTCTGCATTCAGGAGATGTGGCATTAATGTCCTTGCTTAAGCAAACACACGGAGATTTTGAAATCCTTTAGGCTGGAAGAAATGGTTCCCTCATCCCTTTTTTAAATTCTTAAGTCTCATTCCTTGCTTATTTCATTTAGGCTGCTGAATTCATTGGCAATTGTTGACAACTTGACCGTTTTGATTGTTTCCATCTTAGACATTTCCATTGTTGTTAGACTATAAAGTTGACAGCCCAAATCCTAAAATCCCTGGTTGGCCTGTTCAATCTATTTATTTCCTGCTTAGTCCTCCTTTAGAAGCAATGGAGCAGGATGTTGTAATTAGAATGGTGATGATGAAAAAGTATGAACATAATCTGTCAATAGCAATGTGGAGGGCACAGGTACACTCATGCATTTTTTGAAATAAGAGCTTTATTGAGATACAATTCACATATCATAAATTCATCCTTTTAAAGTATAAAATTCAGTGGAGTTTAGCATATTCCTAGCTGTGGGAGCATCACCACTATCTGGATTCAGAACATTTTCATCACACTGAAATGAAATCCTGCACCCAAAACCAGTTACTCTCTAGTTCCTTCCTTCCCCCAATCCCTGGTGACCATTAATCTATTTCTGTATGGATTTGCCTATACTATATATTTCATTATATAGGAATCATATATTATGTGGTCTTTTGTGGCCTTCTTCTTTCACTTAATATTCTCAAGGCCTCATGTATCTTGATAGAGTATAAATTGGCTCAATATTTGAAGGAAAATATGTCAATATCAATCAGAACTTAAAGTGCATGTACTCAGAAATTTTGCATCCAGCAATTAATCTTTCAGAAATACTCTCACAGACATAAAAACAGTTATACAAAGACATTTATTGCAGCATTGACAAAGATTGGAAAAACTAAATTCCATCAGTTAGAGAGGACTGGTTGAACAGACTGTGATTCACCTCTGCAGTGGAGTGCTCTGCATTCATGCACAGATGGAATCAGTCCTGTACGGAATGGTGTGGAATGATCTCCAGAATCTATTGATAAGCAAATGTAAGAGAACATGGCAAGGTACAGAGCAGTGTGTGAAGTTCTATGTAAAAATATGTATATGTATATGTTTATGTATGTATATGCATTTGTGTGTGTGTGCATGTGTGTGTGTGTGTGTGTGGATGTGTGTGGGTGTGTGTGTGTGGTAGGAAGTCTAAAAACGTACTAACAGTGGTTGTCTCCAGGGAGGGAAGAATGGGTTTGGAGACAGGGAGGGGAAGAGAGGAAGGCTCACTCCTTACTGTATATTTTTTGGTATTGTTTGAAATTTAGTTACCAAGTACAGAGAGATTTTGAACATTTTAAATAGAGATGTTCATTATGCAGCCACAAGGGCAAATTAGGGTCTGGGGACCACACAGGGGATCCCACAGCCTCTTCCCTGCAGGGATTTGTGGTCAGTCACAGTTGGGACTGACACTCCTGTAAAGAGAAGACCAGCTTCAGTGAAGCATAATGATCTATAATTTGAAGCCCAAAGATTTCTGTTCTTATCTTCCCAGAGGCCTGTTGTCAACTGCACATTTCTACCTGCCCACGAAAGGCAGACATATGCACTTTGATGTCAAAGACCAACCAGAAGGTAACTTTAGAGACACTCACCCAACCTCCCGCTGTGCATTTTCTCTTTCTTGAATGCTCCTGACCTCATCATACCTTTTGGGAGTGGTTCTGAGTCTGTTTCCACCACTGACTCCTTTGAAGAGGAGCATCAGCCTTGGGTCTGGAATGCAGCCCATTATCTTAATGTTCCCCTTGACCTCTGGTGGAAACGCTGCCATTTCCTGTCCTGTTTCCTCATCTTCTCTCATCTGCCTAAACACTGACCCCAAGTGGGAGAGAAGATACAATAAGTTATCTCCTTGACACCGTTCTCTGTGAAGTCAAAGTCACTTTCAGTCTTGATTTTAACCAGAGCTTATTTCCTCCCACCAGTAGTGGGATGAAAGTCAAAGATGAAGTGAAAGGCGGATCGTGTAACTTTTATTTTTAAAAGGGTGTTTAATTTTGGAAGGTATGATTAATATTTTAATACTGCTTGTAATGGCTTCACTTATTTTTTTTCACCCAATAAGAAGTGAGAAATCCTGTCTCCATAGCCAAAATCTCATATAATTCCTCCCCAGCAATACAGAAGCCTCTCTGTTGCTACCTAGAGTAAAAATGTCAGTACATATCCTGTATTAACATTCACCTGTATTTTCTTGACACCTTTTAGATATCTCACCAAATTGCTTTAGTAATCTCTGGCATCAAGAACTGGTGAGAGTATGTGGCATTTTTCTTCCTGTTTGAGTAACACCTATTAAGAGAGGTAGCAATTAAAATCAAATCATAATTTTTAAACCTTAAGGGAAGCTATTGCCATATTGCTAAGAACATTCAGTTACTGGTTACTGGTATGTCAGCTAACACCTACACTCACTGCAATTAGTGATGAAACAGTAAACTCCTACAGACCTTAAAACCCAAACCTCTCCTTAAAAAAAAGTCATCCTATAAGTAAACAGTCCTGTTCACACATGTATATGAGATGGCATCCTTCCTCTGCAGCAATAGCGCTCTGCCTTGCCAGTGCTGCTGAGCACTGACTCACTCACAGGGCATTTGGAAGGTGGGCGATTTGTTCCCACAGCATCATTGCACTCCAAATGTGCTGAGAATGGATGCAGCCTCCAACGCTGCCATGCCAGCTGCAGCTTAGACCAGAGAGACCAGCAGAGACTAGTGTCCATTCCTCAGCAATGCGCTCGACCTTGAGAGCTATATAGAATGAAAGGGAACCCACTAAAGCTAGCTTCATGTCTTAAGATTTATATCCTTTTTCGAGATCCCACCCCTAGAACATGATTCGGACCCAAATCCTCTTCTTTCCAACTGCCACTGCCTTAGAGAGCAGTGGACTATCTCCAGCTGCACATTTTTGAGTCACCTGCGGGGAGGCACAAGGGGAAGTTGTTAAAACATACCAGTGTCAAGGTTCCATCCCAGAAACTCCAAATTAATTAGTCTGTGTTGTGCCTGAAATGAGTACTTTTTAATACCTCCCTAGGTGTTTCTAAAGTACAGCTAGGACTGGAAACCACTGGATTCCAGCACAAGCCTTTCTCATTTCTTACCTGGTTTATGGCAAATGCCTCCTGAATGTCCATCATCTTTTGTGCCTGAGATTGATCATCTTAATGTGTTATAATAATTGAATTATTTTTATATTAATCCATGTTTGATGTAGAACAAAGAAAAAACAAAAATGAGCAGAATGAAAAAAACAACTATAATCACAATGACACAATATTTTGTTGTTTTTCCTACTGGATTTTTTATGTACATAAAATATTTTCAAAAATGAGATCCTGTTATAATTCTCTGTAATCTTCTAGTCTTTGTTAACAATATACTAAGGGCAAATTTCCAATGATTTGTACTCTTTTGAATGGCTACATAGAATCTGAGTGGGTGGCAGTGCCTTTGTGTTTTTTAACCAATCCTTTGTTTTAGGGTTAGGCATTTACATTGTTTTGTGGGGTTTTGTTGTTGTTGTTGTTTGGGTTTTTGTGTGTGTGTGTGTGTGTGTGTATTTTGTTTTGCTATTACAAACAACATTGAAAGGAGCCATTTGGAAAAAAATAATTTTGTGAGTTGGCCAACTTCCTTAGGATATATTCCTAAAAGTACATTTGTTAAATCAGTGTATCTATTCATTTTTAAGAATTCTGACACCTGTTATGAATTGGTCTTCTAAACCACTCACATATAGGTAGTACTTAAGAGTCTATTTTTCCAGTTTTTCACTAACCCTGGCATTATTGGTTTAAAAAAAATCTTTGTTTAATCTGGTAAGAATGATACCTACCTATCTTAATTTGTTTTTATTTCTAGTGAGTTTGAACTTTTTTCATCTGTTTTTGGGAGGACATTTTTGAATATCTCCTTTTGAAATATCTTATTTATGTTCTACAAGGCACTTTGGAAGGACACTTTTGAATATCTCCTTTTGAAATATTTATGTTCTACAAGGCATCTTCTTTTTCTTATTTATGTGTATGAGTCATTTGTATATCAAGGCTATTGAATGTCCCCTAGTTTGTCCTATTTAACTTTTTAAAAACTTATCCTTTTAACTTTAGTGGTTTTGTGGTTTACTTTTAAATCTTTACATATTCAAATCTATCCCTCTTTTCTGTGTGGTTTTACTTTTTGATGCCATATGTTGAAAGCTTTTCCCCAAGTTAAAAGTATATCTTTACCTGTGTTTTTTTTCCTAGTACTTTTATGATTTTATTTTTTATGTAATGAAATCTTTGTGGTAAAGTGCAAATATGATCATGCCACTCCCTTCCTAAGCCCTTCACTGTCTCCCCGTTGCCTGTGTGATGCAGTTCAAGTGTCCTCATACCCCACACATTATCTGGTCACCCTTTAGCCTGCATGTCCCTCTCATCTTTGCTCATAGAGCTCTCTTTTTCTCTACAATACACTATAGTAGTCTTTTTTCTCCATCTATAAATAGCCTATTACTTCAAGTTCCATGAGAATAGAGACCATGACTGCTTTGATAATCTCAGCACCCAACATAGTATCTGGAAGAAAATGTTTACTCAATATTTGTTAAAAGAATGAATAAAACATTACCTCCCCTGGGAACCTACCTCCAATGTCTCTGGGCAGAATGTGTCCTTTTTCTGTTGCATTCCTAAAACATCATTCTAATCACTGTTATCATATGATGTCATCATACTGTGTTATAAATCACTGGATCTTTGTCTATCAATCACGCTCAGGCTCACATTTTATCCCTTGCTCCTCAGCAAGGATGGAACATGCAGAAGGTACTCAATACATGCTGTTGAAGTCAGATGAGTGAATTCCACCGAGGTCTCCCTGGCTTGCAGTCCTGCCATGGGTATGCCCTGGTATGTCCTTGTATTAAGAAGTAAAGACCTTGACAGTCTGTAAAAAGACAACCAAATAATTAGGTAATAATGCACGTGCCCAGCTAAAACCAACAGTCATTAATATGGGGTTAAAATAGTGCACAATAAAAATAGTGTCTCAGCGTAATAAGGAAGCCATGGTAGTAATGCCTTCTGGCACCTGCTTCTGGGGCTATCCATTATGTCATTAAAAATCAGAGCATCAGTCTGGCCCAAAGCCCTATCCCTGAATAAATTTAAAAATTTTTTTAAACCCTCCAAAATGAGTAGAGAATAACAGTAAGCTAACCAACTAACTTTTCTCCAAGAATGTTGTAGCTAAGTATTACTATGCCTCCTTTCAACAGGCAGTGAGAATTGAGTTACTCACACTGTTCCCCTTGGCTGCCTTTAACTTAGGGGTTTGATATGGTTTTCCCCCTGGCATTCAACTTTTTTTCTCCTTTTAAAATATTTTAATAGCTTTATGATATGCCTGCCTTTCATTATTACAAGCCACCTCAAATTCCTTTAGACAGTGGAGTTTCTATTCTAAATAATAATAAAACATTTTTCTCTACCTCAATTCCCTCTGTCCCAAATGCTCAATGAATGAACAACATATACTGAAGCTTTGATTGAGAAATAGAATTTCAGCCTTTTGAGAAAGTTGTATTACAAATTGGTTTCACTTAATAGCTTGGAACAGAATTGGAGTTTTCTTTGGATGACATAAATGATCATAATCTCTGACATTTAACTGACCTTGGGCATGTCCTTTTACCACTTCAAGTTTCAGTTTTCTTATCTGCAAAGCAACAATGCAGGTGGGTTCCTTCCCACCCCAGAACTGTATCTAATCATCTTTTCCAGGAAGATAGGGACAAAAGGACCACCCAGGCAGCACAGGGAGAGGAATCTCCCCTATCTGGCCTCGTAACCCTACCTTCTGTCAGTTACTGTGCTGCAGATAACGGTTAGGGGAATCAATTCCCAGCCCAGCCACACACCACACCAGGACTGCTCTGCCATTCACAGCAGCTCCCCACTGCAGAGAAGATGGATGATGAGCCGACCAAGGGTCCTGGCTGGACTGCTGTTTATGACATTGTGTTTTCATTTGTGTGCCCAAGAGGCTACTAGCAATGGGTTAATTTGGTCCTCCTACAAAGGAAAGTCTTTTGCTTTTCTTTCTCAACTATATCTTGGGTTTTAATTAATTAATATGGTGCTTAATAGCAGAAGTGTTTTGGACCTTGGAGCCTGTTTACCCTCACCTTACCCAAGGGGCACTGTGGACCCAGGCTAGACCCTGCCAAAGACAGTTTTCTGTATCTAGGAGAAAAAGCATACCCTCTAGCCTTCAGGAGTGCAGAGTTATCCTAAGCCCACCAAAGAGCCTGCAAAGAATGAGCTAGCAGGACTGGGAACACACGTCTTCTAGCTTTCTTGAAGAAGCAGGCATGCTCCTCTTTTCACACTGTCACCTGGGCCTAATCAAAGGGGATAGAGAATCTTTCCCTGCCACATCTGGCCAACTAAAGCCACCTAGGTAAGGGAAGAATGGAAGTGAGTATCACAGTGGTTCCTCAGCTCACCTTACACCTTCCAGATAAGGCAGCAACACATGCTACAGGGCTCATGTCCTATATTTTGAGGCCCTCCCATAACTCCCGAAGCTAGCCCATTCTACCAGGTTGTACTCACGGCAAAGGAGGCAGCCCAGCCCAGGTACTTGAGTAGACATAGCATTTGGCCTCATGGTTAAGAATACAGGCAGTGGTCCTACACTGCCTCCTTTTGTATCCTGGTTATGTTAACTTGAGCTAAATTGTTTAATCTTTTCCTACCTCAGTTTCTTCATCAGAGAAAAGGGGCTGCTGTGGTAGTTGGTACATACAGAGTGTATGGAACGGTGCCTGGTAGGGAGTAAGTCCTGTGAAAGTTAATCACTTTATATACATCAAATAAGACAATTCTACCACCTTTGTCCCCCAGATGAAGCTCATAGAATGATTCCCATTGATGTTCATGTTTAAGCTTTAAGCTTTTTTTGTTCTCCTTCCAAGACTTCCTTTGGTAATGTACATTTTGATTGTGTCTGCTAGAATAACCATGTTGATGGTTAGTGGGGTTGGGAGGGAGGATAGAGAGGGAAGGAGAAATAACAGCCATTAACTGCTGAAGAGATTTCTCTGAAAGAACACATGAATATTGAATGATGACTCGATTTTATCAACAAAACACATAATTATTGCCTTGCATCAAGGGTGAGGTTGACTTAAATCATCGAGACTTGAGAATGAACTCATCAGAAAATGCACATTAAGTGTCGTTTGCTTACTTGTTTTTGCACATGTCTAACCCAAATCTTGTGTTATTTCAAATGGTGCTATATTTGCCTATGCTTGTAAATTGAATAATATCAATATGCAAAACTGATCCATTTTTTTTCTAGGCGGAACATAATCCCCCAAAGCCAGTCCATTGGTGATATGACTTGATTTTTTTCTTAATCATGAAATTTGGATAAACTTGGTGATTCAGAAGGATTGATTACCACAGTTAACCCACTTATGCTCAACTAGGTCTTGAACCATGAATGTATGAACTTTAATTTGCAAGCTTCTTTTTCCACAGCTAGCCCTGGTTAGCGATGTTATGAAGGAAGGATGAGTAAAACTGCAAGCTAATAAGGAGGAAAAAGAGGCTGCTTAGTTGGTTAGTCAATGCAGAGCTCTCCATCACATTCAGCCTGGGAGATTTCATTCATTCACACAAACCCCTGCTACTTTCTACACCCTAGACTTGTACCATCCACCAGGCACACGAGAAATGTGGCTAATGCTACTGAGGACCTGACGTTTTAATCTGATTTAATTTTAATTAGTTTAAATTCAAATAGCACATGCAGCTAGTGGCTACTATATTGCACAGTACAGGTATAAGGCCATTTCCACTCAAATCTTCATGATAATACAGTGGACTTTCATAAATCCTTGATAATAAAAGATAAAAGTTGCAAATGTTATAAGTCAATATTCCCTCCACAAATCTGTACTAATTTTTAAGTTCTAAAATATATCACCCCAAATATGTTTCAGTTTGCCCTCAACATCTTCTTCAAGGTCCTAAGAAATGTTGGGGAAAGAGATAAGCATGGGAGATAATTTTTCTTCTCTTTTTCAAGTACCTACAATTCTCAGATATTAGACTGACTTCCTCCATGGCTGGCTTTTAGATCAAAGTATCCAAAAATGAATATGCAAATACATTTTCAATGATTTCAGTTCAGGAAGAAGCTGCTCCAAGATCTCATTATTCTGAATGACATGGAAGAATCATGTACACATTGCCCCTTTCCTATCTCCCTCTTTTCTGGTGTAGAACTGCAAATCCCATTAGCCGATTTTCCTCTGGCCCCCTTCACAATCTGTGAATGACTCACACTTTAGAACATCTTTGCTGCTGAATTACTTTGAAAGGCACAAGTTGGGATGGTGGCAGGGATAGGCTAAAGATGAGAGGAATATCTAATATGTACCTCATTTGCAAATTTTCATTTCAGTCATTTAAAAAGTAATTAAGGAAAGGAAAGAGGGTCCTGACAAGATAGAATTCAATTCCCCCCTTTTAATGGATTAGGAGATTGAGGAAACGTAAAAGTAATCCATCATCACATTCCTGCCATCACCAGAGGTGTCTATGTTTCAAAGAGCCTCTATTTCCTTCACTGGGAGGACACAGGTCTTTGTGCTCATTTGGGTGTCAAGAAATGCAAAAATGATGAAACTACAGAACTGGAAACAGCAGTTCCCAGATCAGAGCTGAAAATGTCTGCTCTGTGTTCTGTGGGTCTTTGCTTCTTGTGAGTCTAGACACCTGTCACAAAACTATGTGGCTGTGGGTGGCCCTATTTGTAAGACTTCCAAGCCATCTGACCCTAGATAAACCTTATTGCTTTTTAAGAGCCAGCTTAGGTGCTGGACCAGATGGTAAACAATTGCTTCCTAATTGATGAACCACGGTGCTTTGATGTTACACGTGTGGTTGGAGCTTAATGCGGCAGTATCATGAGGAACATTGTATCATCAGCTGGATGTGGCAAACCACTCCTCAACCGCTTACCAAGAGGCAATAATGAGTTGTTTTGGAAGCAGAGGTTATGATTCATTCACATAGATTCCAGGTAGAGGCTGGTCCTAGACCCCAGTGACACGGATATAGAAGTGTTTATAAGCATTATATTAGGACTATTTTACAAAATAACAGAAATCATTCACTGAGCCTTGGGTGTGTTTTTCACACATTATCTTTAACCTCACCACAATGATTTTTGATGAGTTCAAATATTTTTTCTCTTCCCCAGATGAAAGAATTGAGACCTGGAGAGATTAAAATTCCCACTCAAGATCATGCATTCAAAAAGTGAGAGAATTCGTATTCAAATTTAGGTCGTTCTGCCCCCCAAAGCCCGTGATTTTTCTGTTTCACTAAGGCCAGCTGCAGAAAGATGCACGTCTCAGCTGTTTTCCAGTATGTTGTATCCGAAGGACAAGAGGAGGAATTTCAAGAACATCTCCAGGTTTCTTGCCTTAGAGCCTCTACCAAAAAAGGAGAAGAGAACTAAAAGCCAAAGATAAGAGCCTTGGAAGTATCTGCTATGAAGAATGGCCTTGGGGCCAACTCAGTATTTACTCAGTTCCTAAACGAACTGAGCTGGAGTCCTCATTACTTGGGTGTGTCCTTGGTAAACCAATTATTAAACCCTGGTATGTAGGATGAAATGGATTTGTGTTTAGTTTTTGGCTTTATCAATTTCTGATGACTATCCACAAAAATTACAAATACATAAACATTTTTCTACAGCAATTCTTTCAGAAAAGTAACCTACAGATATATTTGTATATTATGCTAGAGGATGAATGTACAAGGTTGTTCCTTGCAGCATTTTGTAGCAGTGAAAAGTAGGAAACAACCCAAGTTTCTCTCAATAGGGAACTGATTCAATAAATTATAGAACACCCAGGCAAGAGAATACTATACAACTATAAAGAATGAGAAAGCTCCCTATAAAAATGATACAGAAAGAGCTCTAGGGTGTACAGTTAATTGAAAAAAGAAAGGTATTAAACATCGTTTATAACATGGTAACATTTGAGTAAAAGAAGAAAGAAGCAGCTCGTGCTTCCTGCTGGAACATAAAGAGATTATGGAAGAAACTAAGAACAGTGGTGACCATGGCGCTGGAGAGAGCGTGGCAGATGAGGAAGAAGGGTGGCCTGGAGTGTTTTACCCTTTTGGGATTTTCAAACATGCAAATGCGATAGTATTCAATGAATAAATCAGAAGATGAAAATGGCATGTCCTATGGTAAAAGATACATGCTCTGGGCCGGGCACAGTAGCTCATACCTGTAATCCCAGCACTTTGGGAGGCTGAGGTGGGCAGATCACCTGAAGTCAGGAGTTCAAGATCAGCCTGACCAACATGGTGAAACCCTGTCTCTACTAAAAAATACAAAAACTAGCCAGTCATGGTGGCAGGCGCCTGTAATCCCAGCTTCTTGGGCGGCTGAGGCAGAAGAATCGCTTGAACCTGGGAGGTAGAGATTGCAGTGAGCCAAGATCATGCCCCTGTACTCCAGCCTAACTAAGCAACAGAGTGAGACTCCCTCTCCAAAAAAAAAAAAAGAAGAAGAAGAAGAAAATACATTTTCTGAGGACATATTCACAGCAGGGCTGTCTGTGCTTTCTTCTGCAATGAAGAACACTAGATTCGTAGGCCAATGGCCAGGGTCCAAATGCTTACTTTGCCACTTGCTAACAGTGTTAAATTTTCTAAGCCTCAGTTTTCTCATTTTAAATAAAAAAGAGAGGAGGAAATAACATCACTGTTTTAAAGGTTAACCAAAATAATGCAAAAAAGTGCACGATTAACCTTAAAATCTCCTCCAATACATGGCTGTGTCACTCCAAGGCAGTGAACTCAAGGCCTGGGGAGATGGGCCTTGCTAA
Source organism: Cheracebus regulus (assembly GCA_963574635.1). NCBI lineage: Eukaryota > Metazoa > Chordata > Mammalia > Primates > Pitheciidae > Cheracebus > Cheracebus regulus. The sequence goes on from CAUYQU010044935.1 coordinate 17,230, forward strand.
ATATGAGCCAGAGCTCCAGAGAACCCTCCTACCTCCTCTTTTGGCCTTAAATTTTACTAAGAAGCCTTGTCAGAATGGACTTGAGACCCTTAGAAGTGCCTCTCCTATATCTTCCATCGCAGCGATGCAGCCAGCCTTAGTGGCTAATATCCAGGTGAACCCATCTTCCCTCCTGACCATTGTTTCACTTTATCCTGTGACTGCTCCTGGTAGTAAAGAAAATCAGTGTCTGATTCTAAATCCCAAGAGACCAGGTTTTCATCTAGACACGGGTGTCTCAAAATTATCAGCCCTAAACGACGGCAGTGATGATTGCACAGCTTCCAGGAAACAAAGCCAGAGGCAGCTATTGACTGAACGGATGTTACACAACTGCCAACAGGCGCATGGTGGCTTTGATTTTCCATCATGAGATAAGAGATGGAAGATAATTTCTTCAAGATTGCATTTGGATTTTTGAAGGTAAAATTCCCAGGCCCAGCTGCCTGATTTGGCTGTCCCTTCTGGCATGCACTACCACCTAAGGGCTTGCAGCTTGGCTCCTTTGTGGGGGTTTTGCTCCTGCAACATGGCCCCCTTAGTTTTTGCTGATGGCTTTTCTCCTCAACAGTAACAGCTCCAAGGGGGATACTTCTTGCCCTTTTAGCACAGATGAGCATTTTAGCAGTTAAATTGGTCTCAGAGTTCTCCCTCTGTGCACTCTCCTGAATCTAGGTAATTCCATTCTCTCCCCTGCTACACAGGAAGAATCTTCACTTTCTGATAGCTAAAGTTCCCGTCCTCTCCCTCCTTTTTTTCCTGTTGCCTTTTCTCTCTCCATTTTCAATACTGAGAGAAGTTTTCTCTATCCTGATTTGAACAAAACAACGCCTAAGACCTGGTTACTTGAAGCAGCTGAAGTACCCCAGGGTACAAGCCTCTTCCCTGTCTCTCAAGAAATGAGGGAGAGCTGAACCATTGCTCCTCCAGTGCCTGCTGCTTTGCCCCTTCTCCTGCTCCGTCCCTCAGACTCTGAAACCCAGGACACCTGCAACCCTGCCTGCTCATCAGCGATGGAGTCAGGCCCTGTGTTCCCCAGTTGTGCTGGACACCCTCTGTCCTTGTTCAGACCGCTCCCTGACAACTCTGAAATGGGCTTTCTTTAAGCACTCCCACTGAAAGAAAAATAAAACTGTAGAGACAAGCTGATGTGGAAGGAATTATTTATCAGCTCTGATGACAAATGTGCAAGTCACTCACTCCATTCTAAACAATAAAGTCTCTAATTTGCACATCTGACTTAGACCAAAAAATTGGATTGTCTTAATCCTTAATAATTGCTAACATAGTGCCAGCACTGTTTGAAGTACTGGTCCAGACATCAACAGAGCCTGAGCCAGGAAGGAATAATTTTATGGAAGGGAAACCAGGAAAGGCATGAGAGAAGCAGATCAGGGAAAGAAGGTGAACGGAGTATGGCTTCAGAAGTCTAGCCCCAGCCTGATTCTACAGGAGCTCTGACAAGTGGATTGTACCACAGTGTTTATTCCTCCAGAAGTAAGGGTGCTGGCTCTTACAACCCTGAACCAGCAGGTCATTAGCTACCGGCCACTTGCAGTAGGGTGTCCTGGGAGAGTTTATAACAAGCATCCCCCTCAGGACAGCACCTGTCAGCCAAGGTCAGCCTCTTGAGAAGAACACAGGTGTGAAACTTTCCACCGCTCTCCCCACCACTCCCTACAAAGTCTTGCTCTGTCGCCCAGGCTGGAGTGCAGTGGTGCAATCTCAGCTCACTGCAACCTCTGCTTCTTGGGTTCAAGTGATTCTCCTGCCTCAGCCTCCTGAGTAGCTGGGACTACAGGCATGCGCCACCATGGCTGGCTAATTTTTGTAGTTTTCGTAGCGATGGGGCTTCCCCATGTTGCTCAGGCTGGTCTCAAACTCCTGACCTCAAGTGTTCTGCCCACCTCGGCCTCCCAAAGTGCTGGGATTACAAGCATGAGCCACAGCACCCCATCAGGTCTGATCTTCATTGGCCCAGACCTTCAGCAGGTGGGGATGGGTATCTGCATGGAGTAGTCATAGCATCTATGGCAGCATTCTGCCTATGTTAAATTATTTAATTGCCACATCATTTCAGGTAGATTACTATTATTATAATCCCATATCACAGAAGAGGAATCTGAGACACCGGGACAGCAAGTATATTGAAGGTCACACAGAGCCGTGATTGAAACCAGTCTGACTCTAGCATCTGTGCGAAGCCTCCATACGAACCTGCTCTTTACATTGGAAGATGTGAAGCAGCACAAATGGGCAAACTTTTTTCTTTATATACTCACTGAGTCACTTTGGTTAGTGGTCACATCCACTCAGGCAAAATGATTATTTTATTTCACTATCAGATATTAAATATTTTTCATGACCGCAACATAAAAATTGACCAAGACAAATACTTTTGAAAATAGAATAAAGACTTGATAGCAACGTTATCACACCAAAAACTGTAATAATATGTATTACTTCATTTCTAATTTTAAAGCACAGTTCATTCTCTACATTTTATTAAATCTATTTCTTATCAATTTCCAGGAATATTATTTTAAAGGCCGAACCAAAAATTAAAGACAGTAGGAAATAAACTCTTCACATTTGTGTTATAATAAAGTTTTGAAACTATGCCTTAGAGCAGAAGTCTATGTCCCACTTCCCATCTTTATAAATGTCTTTGGTCATTCTCTTTCTCCTGACATCTTCAATTTGATGTGAAAGATGAGACAGTTACAAATTTCAGTGCTATGGTTGTATAAATGGTGTGGAACAGAACTTGATGTTTAAGAAAATGTTTTCAGAACAGAGATTATTGAACATCTATGAAGGGGGCAGAACATGTTTCTGTCACTCAAACTAATGACATACTTTTTAAAAAGCATTAGCATGTGGACCAATGCCAAGGTGAGATTAATACTGCCATAATACTACCTGAAAATAATATGAAATATAGGAAACAAACACATTTCATCTATTTCATATGCTTAGTCACAAAGCTAATCCCTCCCAAACAAATTTTTAGAAAAAAAACAAAGTGGACTCTTGAAATAAAACCCAAAAGCCTTCTATTCCAGACAGTTTTGTACGCTGTCTGCTTAGCATTATTCTTTGAGATAGAGACAATCTCTCTGGGAACCCCAGACCATGTGTTTCCTGCAGTGTCTTGGCTGAGCTCAGCATAGCCTAGGATTTCACTAGGTGTTAGGTAGTAAGATCTACTGTGACGGTGTGGACTTCCCCTTAAGGGGCTTATTAGTAGGTCAGAATACCTAGCAAACCTTCCTAAAAGAGGTCCCAGAGGAGCTGGAGAAGGTTAGCCAGAGTCAGTGTGGCTATGAGGGACCAGCTGAAATAGAGCAGCTGAAAACTCTCATGGGACCCTTAGCTTAGATAAGCAAAAGCCAGGAGGGGAAGGAGAGAAAAAAGTCTATTTTCTGACTCTCAGAAGGGAAGGAGGAAATTGGCTAATTAAATTTGGGGACCCAGGTGAGGGAAAAGACTCCTTGATTTGGCTAACCCAGGAAGGAAATAAATTTGTTAAAAAATTAGAACATTGAAACTGTAACTTTTAGACCTTTTTGAATGCTTGAAAGTGGAGAGACTGTCTTGGGAAAAAGTAGACATCTCTGTATTTGAGCACCTTGGAGAATTGTTAGTGCCACCATGCTGTTTGCTTTAGTGAAAGGAGTCTTGCTTGGACCTTGTCCAAGTCAGTCTCATTGCCAGAGCACCCAGAGGACCTCATACTGAAGGGGCCCTTCAGCCCCAGAGCTTTCTGTCCCAGCTCCTCCCCACTTTCCAGACCTGCAGCTTCACTCATCTCCTCTCTTTCTTACCTCGTAATCCTCCCCTTTCCACTGGCTCCTTCTCCTTGGCCTACAAACACGTGCATCTCCAGACCCTCAAGAAACAACCAAATCCTCCCATGACCTTGTCTCCCTCTCGAGTTACTGTCCCGTTTTCTTACCACTCACCACTCACTTCCTCTACTTCCTTACCCCCGTTTACTTACTGACTCCCTGAAGCCTGGACCCTGCCCCAGCATGGAAAGTGCACGCCTGGAGGTCCCGAGCCACACATCCAGTGGCTTCTCTTTCCTCCTTCTCAGCTTCGGTTGCAGTTAACCCTGCACATCACGCCCTGCCAAAGTCTTCTCCTTCGCTGTTCTGGACACAGTGCTCAGCTGCCTCACCTGGGCCTCCCAGACCATCGTTGCTGAGTCTTCTCTGCAGGTTCTTCCACCAACCTCTTACGTGTAGACTCCCTCTAAGGTCCAGTTGCTTTCATCCTTCTCTCCTCATTGTGTGTTCTCCCTGATGAAGTAATCCACTCTCCTAGGTTCCACAATCATTTCCAGGTGACACACTCAGAGACTGAAAAATATTTAATGTCTGCACAGCCCCAACTCCTCTACTGAACCCAGGCTTGCAATCCAAGCTACTGGATAGCTTGTAGGCACCTCAAATTCAACAGGTACAAAACCAAGATCACTATCTTTCTTGCTGAATCCTTTCTTTCTCCGAAATTCCCTTCTCTTCTACTGGCATCAGTACTCAGTCTCCGCTCCTTAGGATCCTCTTTGACTTGTTCCTCTCTCTTGTCTACCACGTGTAATTTAATTTTAAAATCCGGATGATATGTTCTCCACTTTCTGTTTCTGTCTAAGGCCTTCTTACTACTCTCACTGGTCTAGGTTAGGCTTCGATGACCTCCTTATCACTTAAAGAATTTAGCAAGTCTGTGGGCCATTTCATCTTCCCATGCCTCATCACTTCCTCCAATCTTCTCACTCTCAGACATAAAGCATTAGGTCATCGAACTGATGACATGCTTACCATGTTCAAAAATACGTCACAGTTCCTGTCAGTTAAAAAATAAGCTTGACTTCCTCTGCCTGAGCACCCAGGTCTTCTAGAAACTAGTGCCCAGCATTGCTTCCTATCACTCTCCCTTCCACAACTTATGCATCCTGGTATTCTGCTTACTGAATGTATTCTGCATTTATGCATTGTTTTCCTGACTTTTTAGTATTTTATTTATGTGAAGACACTTATAGTTGCTGCCTGCTGAAATTCTACCCAGACTTCTAAGGCTTTGATTAAAAACTACAGCACTTCCTCCATGAAGTCACTCCAGATAGCATACTTCTCCCTACAAGAAATTACTCTTTCCCTCCTTTATAAATAACCCCATAACTTCTATTATAACATGCTACTCCAACAGCCTTAAAATAGCAGAACAGCATCACTGGAGTTTGCTAGAAATGTAAGATCATGGGCATGATCCCTGACTATCAGTGGGGGTGGAGCCTAGGACCTGTGTTTTAACAAGTTTGCCAGATGATTCTGAGACAAGCTAGTTTAACCATGACTGCATTCAAGCCTTTGCCCTAGAGCCACATTACGTGCTTGAATGTGTCTTCCTACCTAGATTGTGAACTTCTTGAGGGCAGGACTAAGCCATATTGTCATTTTTCGTAGGAGCTTAATGCAAGCTTATTGAGTAGCCACCGGTGGTATCTTTGTGGGGCCCCAGAGTACTGCTCAAGCACTATGGGTTCAGCAAAGAATTTGCTACACCTCAATACAAGAATCAACCCCCCATTGCAGTTTCTCTATTTTATTTGTCTTTGTTTGCTAGATTTGATGTCAGTGCTGGGAAGAAAGGAGAATGTATTATTTAATGTAAATGTCCAGGAAGAGTTTCCTGACCAACCCTTGACTTCCTCTTGGTTCACTGCTGAGTGCTGAGGTAGAAAGTGAGTGCTATCAGACATTTATTACCTACCAGACACTATGCTGTTTTTGTTTAATCCTCAGAACAACCTATGATTACTTCCATTTTAAAGATGAGTGAACTGAGGCTCATAGAAGCTAGGAGCTTCTCTATGGTTGTGCAGCCAGAAGTCTGGGACTATAGGTGCCACTTGGAACTATCACACTAACTCCCTTCTATGTTTTCATGCCTACTAAGTAGGTCTGAACTTTTCATGGAAGACTGAGGATTCTCTGTGGGCCTCCTGAGACCACACAATTTCCCAGCCCAGTGGTTAAACCAGGTTTTACTGTGTGTCTATGAGTCCTGGCTTTGCTTCTGGCCTTCTAAAGCACTAAAAGCTCCCTGGCTACAATAGCATTTTCTTGCCAGTTTCCAGTAGACTCAAGGTCAAGGCAATTATCACCTGGGCAGAGCCTCCGGCCCTCAGACAGTAGTGAGAGGAGATGTTCCTCAAACCTATCGAAATCTGCCTGGAGCATTGTGAGTCATACACCCCGTGAGTCAGGAGCCCTCTGAGTTGGAGTAGGCATGCAGCAGGGCCATTGGTTTTTATGGAAATGTACTCAGAACTCCTGGGGTTATGTTAATTGGCCTTTTAAGCCCTGGCAATCTTCAGTTTTGGCATGGGGATGGTTATTCACAATTGTCCATCAGATAAAGAGTAATTGATTTTGGACAAAGCCTGTGGTCTGGAAGGCTCTCCTTGCAGATCTTTGGATCCCAAAGCACCAAGGGCACACCCCTGTCTAGAGCTCTGGCCCAGGTTTTACAGTCTTGGACTTGAGAGCTAAATAAAAAAAGTCAGACTCATGTTTCTGCCATGGGCTTTTCTCAGGCACAGGTTTTCCAGAGCACCAGGGAATAGACACATGTTTGGAACGGGGAGTTCAGAAAGCTGGCTTGGGCCCCAAGCTAGTCCCAAGTTACCTTTTATTGTCTGGGGGAAGAGGAGAAGGCACTGAAAATGAGGAAGGCACAACTACTTTGGCAGTTACTCCCACCCAGCATCTAGAAAGAAAAACTCTAGCTGGTGAGTGCTTTTACCACTTAAAGAGAAAGTTAACAGAAATATCAACTGTCTTCATTCGTTCATTCACTCAGTTACCATCCTTTCAGCACCTACTGAGTATCAGGTGTTGTTCTAGGGGCTAAGTTACCAGGAAGACACCATGTCATGATCCCTGCCCACAACGTAATCCCAATCTAACAGGACACCTGTATTACTGACTTCCTAGTCCTGGAAGTCTAGGTGTGACTTCCTGGCTCCACTCCCACACCTGCAAGCTCAGGCACAGATTCCCAACATCTGGCCCCCTCTGGCTCCTCCCACAGGAGACCCTCTGATGTCCTCTCCAGGCAGACACAGCCTTACATGCCCAGGTACCTCAGCCCTTCCTGAAGCTACCCTCAGTCTTAGCCAAGAGAATTCTTTGTTTTTCCCTAGCTCTGCTGATGCTCCTACTCTCACTCCATTAGAATCCCTCATTCTTTCTAGAAAGCTGAGGAGAAAGATATTACCTCCTTGACAAATGTTGTTCCCCATCCCAGATGCCAGTCTTAACCACAGGCTTATGAGACTAGAAAATTCAAAAGTGATTAGGATTGATCACATCCTTATTCTGAAACTCTCCCCTACAGACTTTAAGGACCAGAGAAACAAAAGAATCCCATTCACCTCCCCCTTATGCTGTCATCTCCCATCTGCAGGAAAATGAAAGAGAAGCCAAGAGAGAATGATGGTGGGCAGCCAGATGGATGGAAAACAGTGGACGCCAGGCAGAAGAAAGCTTCCTGGCAAGTCCTCTGAGAGAATTCTCCTCTCTCTGCTTCTGGTGACTCCCTGTGTGAGGGTCAGTAGGGTGAGCAGGAACAGAGGACCCGTAAAGCAGGGGCAGATGGGGATAAAAGGGGAGTGTGAGGTGGGGTGCCCCTACTGGTCTCCTCCAGTACTGCAGACACCTGCTGTCCCTCAGTACCAGGGGCTGAGTGAGTCCTCCTTTAGCCCTATCTCTCTCGAGTGCATAACACCTGCAGGTGCTGTTTCTCTTTTCCTTCAAGATGGGCAATTGGGGCCAGGCATGGTGGCTCACGCCTGTAATCCCAACACTTTGGAAGGCCAAGGAGGGTGGATCATTTGAGGTCAGGAGTTCAAGACTAACCTGTCCAATATGGTGAAACCCTGTCTCTAGTAAAAATACAAAAATTAACCAGTCATGTTGGTGGGCACCTGTAATCCCAGCTACTCAGAAGGCTGAAGCAGGAGAATCGCTTGAACCTGGGAGGCAGAGGTTACAGTGAGCTGAGATCATGCCATTGTACTCCAGCCTGGGTGACAGAGTTGAGAATCCATTTCAAACAAACAAACAAAAAAGGCGAGGAATGGAGTTTCAGACTGTGGAGGTGACCAGTGGACCCTAATTTTATGGTCCATGGGGTCAATTAGCCATGCACAGGACCAGAGAGCTGAGGTGTAAGTTATGTCCAGATAAGCAAGGTCTGCCTTTTACACTGGGAAGGAGAATCCCTCAGACATCTCTGATGTGGCATGGGAGGTGGTAGGGAAAGAAGTCAGTGCCAACAGCTGTGGAGCCTGGGGAGAAACGAGATTTCAGTAGTAACAAGAATAATTGCCTCTCAAAACTGAGGGGCAGGAATAGGAAGGTGGGAGTCAAAACTCCTACGAGCTGGTTCTTTTCTTTTCTAGAACATAGCAGCTGATTACATAGAAATATTTTTGCTATCTATCCTTACTTTTAAGCTAGTTATAACCCACCTAAAGTTTGGTAAGTTTTTCACTTCAAGTAAAAAGTACAGCAGAACTACTTTAAATGGCATCTACTAATTGCAGATATAGATAATATCCAATTACTTACCTTACTTCTGGCAATATCATCCAGTTTGTGCTGGTTTTTCTGTCTAATCTTCCCTCCCCAGATCCATTATCCACCAATATCCACCCAACTCTGAGCTGGGTATCTGATCCTATGTCCGTGTATCATTGGGCCCCATTCCTCTGGCTTCCAGTTGGTTTTGGTGAAAGACAGGCACCAGCAGGAAAGTGGAGGGCAAATGATCCTTACCTTAAGTTGTCTTAAAAACCTCAGTGGAGGCTGGGCACAATGGCTCACGCCTGTAATCCCAGCACTTTGAGAGGCCAAAACAGGTGGATTGACGAGGGCCAGGAGTTCAAGACCAACCTGGCCAACATGGTGAAACCCCATCTCTACTAAAAATACAAAAATTGACCAGGCGTATTGCACACCCATAGTCCCAGCTACTCAGGAAGCTGAGGCAGGAGAGTCGCTTGAACTCAGGAGGCAAAGGTTGCAGTGAGCCAAGATCGCACCACTGCACTCCAGCCTGGACAACAGAGCGAGACTCTTTCTCAAAAAAAAAAAAAAAAAAAAAAAAAATTGGCCGGGCACAGTGACTCATGCCTGTGATCCTAGCACTTTGGGAGGCCGAGGTGGGTGGATCACTTGAGGTCAGGGGTTCAAGACCAGCCTGGCCATCATGGTGAAACCCCATCTTAAAAAAAAAAAATTTCAGCTTAATGTGCCTCCTGGTTCTTGCCAGGACCCTGTGTGACACACCACATGCTGTGCCGATGTCCTCCCACACAGCAACAATCCAACAGTTCATCTAGTTGTTTATTGTGCCCAATAAACTATTGGATGGCATTGGTAGGGAGTTTGAGAGCTTACTTTTGTAAACAAGGAGAATCTGAATGGATGTTAATAGTGGCATCTTTGTTATTGAAAGAAGAGGCTAGAAAATATGTAGGTGGAATGGGGGATGAAGAAAGTCTTTTGCATAAAAATAAGAATACTTTCCAATTCATTTTTTTTCCCCATATTTTTCATGGAGGTCTCATGTGCTGGTTACTGTGCTAGGTCCTGGGAATGCCAAGATACCTAAGGAGCTTACAGTTTAATGGGGGAGGAAGAAGTGTAAAGAAATAATTATAATATAATAAGAGCTAGGTCAGAGACATGCATGAATCTGAGACAAATACAGAAAAGAGTAGTTAACTAGAGAATTAGGAAAGGCTGCCTAGAGGAGGTGATCTCCGATGTGAGCCTTAGTGGTGAGGGGGAATTCATCAGGAGATGTCTGGAAGGGAAATTTTCAAACAAGGACATTCCAGGCAGAGATGCACAGGTTACCATGTACTTTCATACTGTGGAGTAGCAATCTTAGGATTAAAAATCTACATACCTCAGTGGTTCTCACACTTGCAACTGTGCATGTTGAAATCATGAGGGAAGCGTTTACAACATACTGATGCCTGGGCCCCCCTAGACTTACTCTCAAGCAATAAAATTAAACTTCAGCATCACTCACTTGCACAAACTGTTTCCAAGGCCCTGGGATAGAAGGGACAGCAGTGATGTGTTCACAAAGTCATACTTTTGTAAAAGTTGTAAAAGTAAGACATTGTTTTGTTCATCTTAACCAGGCCCTCAAACTGTTTGCTCCTCGGGCCCCACAGACCTGGATCTGTCCCTAGATCTAGGTACTACACCAGCCCAATTCAGTCTGTCTTTGGAGATGTGGCCTGGCCCTCAGCATGTTTGGAAAGCTGCCTCAGTTTGAATTTAATGTGTGCCCAGAGTTGAAAACATTATGCATTTTAAAAGCTGGAAGAGATCTCAGAGTCCTAGCAAAATTCTTTCACTTTAAAGCTGAAGTAACCATAACCCAGGGAGGAGAAGTGATGGACTGAAGGTCCCATAGCTCACGATTGAGGAGTCAGGACCTAGTTTCCCCAGCTCTGGTTCCATGCCCTTCCTGCTTAGATAGCTGGCTATTTCAGGAACAAATGCCAGGTACCAAAACACATATGCCAGGGCTTGCCCTAGCTTTGTTCAAAATCTGGGTCTTCCAGCCCTGAGCCCATTAGCAATTCATGGGGCTTGCTGAATCAAGGAGGCCCAGACAGGACTGCAGTGAGGGCAGAGAGAGCAGGGGAGTGGAAGTGTGTGATGAGAGCCCTCAAAGGCTGGAATCAACAGGGAATGCCTTTGGCTAATCGAGTTGAAAGTCCCCAGGGTCAGAGAGAATAGGCACAAAATTATAGCTGTCCTAGCCAGAATCTCCCATGAGAGGCTTTTCCAGAGCTGGTTTTTTACCACACTTGCCGTCTGTGTAATTATCACCTGAAGAGAGCCTCCCCTTTTCAGACAACCCTGTATTGTGAGAAGCCCATGAAACCCACTGAAATATGCCCAAGGGCCCCACTGAGTCATGCAAAACGTTTTACCCTTGGCCTGTAAGGCTATTCATTTCATCATAGCGCACTTCCCAATGCACTCGTAATTAGTCTTTAAAGACTTCAAAATGCCTTTTAAAGAGGTACTCCTGTATAAAAAAATCGCTGGGGAAAATAGAAATCAAAAAGTGATTTAGGGAAACTAGAATAACCCCGGCTTGCCTGGGAACTAGAGTCGTCCCTGGGCATTTTCAGACAGGCCAGTTGGGGGCAGAGGGGACAAGCGGAGGGATGGAACTCCAAGTCTCCAGGTCTGTGTGTGGAGGAGGGCTCTACTGGGGCTTTCACCCTTAAAAGGAGGCTGGGTTTAAAAGCCTATAGGAGATAGAAAAATGTTTGAGTTGCTATAAAAGATGAGGAGCGAGGGGCAGGAATGCCCACACCAAGACATGATGAAAAGCATCTCCCACCATCCTCCAGCATTAAGATGGCTGGATGTGGGGCAATGTCTCTTGGATGCTACTTTACTCTTTAAAAGATATAATTGGCATTATTACTACAATGTTGATGAGACATGGATATTGTTAGTTATGCTTTTACATACCTGGAACTTCTGCTGCTTCCTACCCACCACAGCCATGCACCCCTGACTGCTCCTGACAGGCATGTAGGTGACTTGAGCAGCAGCAGGTGGTGGGGGCCAGTCGTGGTTGGCCCGTTGTGGATCCAACCCTGGATCTCTCAGCTCCCATAGTGTTAGACTCAAGTTCAGGAAGACAGATTCTTGCTTGTGTACATAGGGAAAGAGGATGAGAAAGTGCTTCACTCAAGAGACACTTTATAGGGATCTTCTACTCAATAAAGCGTAAAAATGTGAAAGAGAATCTCAGCCATCAGGTGTTATCTGGCCTCCTGTTACAGATCTCTGATTTAATACGTATTGATAGAATGATGGAGCCCAATGTTGGAATCCAAACAGGAAGGATTTGAGGAGAAATCTGGAGTGCTCTAGCTTCAGAAAATTTATGGTCATCCTTGCTTCCTTGCTGTGGGAATAAATCAGTCTCAGGGCATCTAAATTACATGTTTGCATTGTTATATCCTAACTGACAAAATATAAGTACCTACTTCAGTTTAGGAGCTATTGTAAGAAGATTAAGACACAGCTCCTCTGCTTAAGAAACATCAGTCTAGACAGGGGAGAAAAATTCATGAGAAACAACCAGAGAGCCCCAAAAGCTGCATGTACTTGGACAAACCTTCACAATACAGGTGAGTTCAGAGAAAAGGGGGATGCTTGAAATTGTAGCCCTGTCCTTACTTATGAATGTCAAATGCCTGGCCCTTAGTAAGTGCCTGGCCCTTAGTAAGTTTTCAATAAGTGGCAGCCACTGTTGTTGCTATAGTTTCTAAGAGTTGAGTCCAGGCCAAACATGCATTAGGAATGATTCCTCCCTCTCACAGGAGACAATGTTTACCCCCAACTCCCCCTTTTCCACTCTGCTGATCTACAAGGAATACTTCAACTCCCCCCACCCCCAGCAAAAAAAATCCCTTATACTGAGACCAGCTCAGTCGTAGAGACACCCACCCAGGCAGTGTTGAAGGCATTGAGAAGCAGACACCCAGACAGAACAGCAAGTGGGACTATCCTGGGGCCAAAAGCCTTCCAAACTGAGAGCCTCAGGGGCTGACAGCATTCTGGGCTGAGGGCCTCAAACAGACTCTGACCCATGTATTTATTCTTTCTAAACAGGTGATTATTATTAACAGATGTTCAGTATTTTCTCATAACACAAAAATATAACAATTAGACAGATGGTGCCTACTTACCACTGATCACAGACAAACTAAAAAGTATTCTCCATGAGGAAGCAATGCGGGCAGGGTCAGACATCCCATGCTTAAAGAATTGTTTTAACTGGTGTATGATATTTATGTATTGTCCTGCCACCTTAGCATGCCCCAGGTCGTTTTCTACTTGGTGGTGCGGGGCGGGGGGGTGGGGGCGTTGCGTGGCTAGGTTTTCCTTGCCATTGTTGTTCTTAGCAAACAATATATTTTATCATACACTCAGCATTTCTCAGCAATCGTACACTTAGAATTTCTCAACATTTTCCCCCTTCTTTCTTTGACAAAGCTAGGTAAGCAAGCACAGCTTTATCTTGGTGACCTATTCCTTGGAGGATTCGGGATCTGCACCTGTAGACTACACAAAGAGAAACAAAACAGAGGAATAACATTATTGCAACAGTCATCTAGATTCTCCACGGGTTTTCACCCACATCACCGGATTTAGGGCTGCCAATCCATCAGCATCTCCCTTAAGCACCTCAGATTCTGAAATCAAAGTTAGATGTGCTTTGAGAAGCTTGAAAAACTTATTCTTTTAACTTTCTCATATCCAGTGATAGGTTTCCAACATGTCCTTCCCGGTGATGTTTTATTCTTTCCCAATTATGTTCAGTCTCATTACACTTTTAGAGTTAATAAAGTCAATCTGTAACTCTCCCACCACCAACAGATATGGGGGGTTTAACACAGCTCTGAACCTGAAGAGCTTTTATTCCTTATAAACTCCAATGAATAAGAATTAGGGCCTGATCTTCTATTATATTTTCCTTCCCAGACTTCTATTGGTTTTAGGGCCAAAGGTACTTTTTGAATTCCTTTTATTCAGCTCTTATCATTGGCCATACCACTTTTGGTCCCGGTCCTACTAATCCTCCATTTACATCTACTCGGGGAGCTAATCAAGTCATGGGCCACAATAAAGGAGGGAAAGGAATATATGCCCAATATGTGAAATTTCCTTTTTCTTCTATCCCAACTCCAGAAATACTTACTGTAATGGTGATAACCGCCATCATACTCATGGTAACAGGCTGTCCCGCTTTCCTCAGGTTTTCCTCAGCCATCTATGAAAGCTTTAAATGTCTGGATGGTACCCACACCAGTTTCTGATTTGGACCTGGAGAAAGACGAACAAATCCTCTACCCCATATTATTATGTTGCCTTTTTCCAATTCTTTGTGAGTGGCTCTCACCCCCAGATTAATTGCCTTATAGTGTCTCCCTTGGATTGTTTATTCAGGTGTTGTTCAGCCGCTGTTAATTGTCCTCCTCTTGGCAAACTCAAAAAAATTCAAAGTTAATCATGCTACGTTTAGTTGCATTTGTGAAGTTCTATATTCAGTATTTCCTTCCACAACTAAAAGAAGTTCCAGGACCTCCTTAGTTTATTTTTAAACCTGCCATTCCTTGTGCCAATAAGGTAGCTTTGTGTAAAGTTCCTCCTATTCCATCACACGCCTTAATGTAATCTAAGTGAGCTTTCCCTTTAAATGGCTGTAAAGCAACCTGGCATTCAGAATTAGCATTATAAAATGCTAGCACATGTAATACAATATCCTGAGCCTCTGTTTCTGATGTGGCCTTTTGTATGGCTTCCTGTGATAGAGCTATAAAGTTGGTATATGGCTCTTTCAGCCCCTGCTTAACAGCTCCAGAAGAAGGATCCTCCTCACCTCCTGATGCAATCTCCCACAAGCCTCCAAATACACCTTCCCAATCCGCTTCATGACCAAACCAACACAGCAGCCCATGACTGCAAAGGAGCCCATGCTCCTTTAAGCTGGTCTACGGCAATATTAATTGAAGGTTGAACATTAACATTTGTATTAGCTTGAATATTAGCCTGATTATTAGTCAGTCTACCAGGTCTTAAAGTGTAAAAATTGAGAGGGAGATAAACAAATTCAGGTTAAAGTATCCCAGTCTATAGAAATCAAACAAAATTGCCACACTTCTAAATCTCCCTTTTTTCTCACTAGTTGAATTCCTGCCTGAACAGAACCAGTTACTGTATTTCTAGGAGTACAGATGCCTGAACCAGTTACCGTAGTTCTAGGAGTACACACAGCAACAGAAAAAGCTAGTTTCACCTTTGAGGTAGCTTCCAATTCCTTTAATGGAGAAATATCGGGAGGATCTGGCTATCCCTCGACAAGATACTGAGGGAGGACTGACTGGCACACCTTTTTCTCATTTGGCTTTTCATCCTTTTGCTCTATAATCTCTCTGCATACTTCATCATACTCCCTTTCCTTTCCTGAATCTTCTTCCTCATTGTCTGTCTGAAACAGCTCTAAGGCAAAATGTACTAATGCCCAAACAGACCACACTAAATAAGCCTCGTGTTTGCTTGATCTTTGTCCCATGTTACCCTAATACTACCTACTGAGCTCCCCCAGTTCACTCTGAGAGATTTTTTCAAGAGTTCTCAGACTATTTCCGAGTTCCCCCAACTAACCCTGAGAGATTTTTTTCAAGAGTTCCCGGGCTATTTCCAGGTCCCCCTAACTTACCTGGGAGATTCTTTCAAAAGTCCCTGGGCTCCTTCAGAGCTCCCCCAACTTACCCAAGGGACTTTTTTCCTCAAGATTACTCAGGAGAAGCTCAGCTTCTCCTTTCTCCATTGCTCAGGTGACCCTTCATCTGGATTCGAGCCCCATGTTGGGTGCCACTTATTGAGACCAGCTCAGCTGTAGATACCCCCACCCAGGCGGTGCTGAAGGATTGAGAACCAAACACCCAGAAAGAACAGCAAAATGGGACTATCTTGGGGCCAACAGCCTTCCAAGCTGAGAGCCTCAGGGGCTGACAGCATTCTGGGCTGAAGACCTCGAGCAGACTCTGACCTATGTATTTATTCTCTCTGAACAGGTGATTATTATTAACAAACAGATGTTCAGCATTTTCTAGTAACACAAAAATATGCCAAGTAGGCAGCTGGTACCCACTTACCACTGATCAGACAAACTAAAAAATGTTCTCCACAAGGGAGACATGGGGGAAGGGTCAGATATTCCATGCTTAAAAAATTATTTTAACTGGTGTATGACATTTATATATTGTCCTGCCACTTTAGAATGCCCCAAGTCGTTTTCTACTCAGGGTAGATGGCTAGGTGTTCCTTGCCATCATTCTTCTTAGAAAACTATATATTTTATCATACACAGCATTTTTCAACAATCATACACTTAGCATTTCTCAACACCTTTAGTTGAAAATTTCATTATCTTTTCAATGGATTATTGCAATAACTTCCAAAGTGGTGTTCCTGCCTCTTGGACTAGATTCTCTACTTCCAAACCATTCTCCACTTTGCCCAGAGAATAATGTTTCCAAAATGTCCATAGGGTCTCTTCTTGAAAGTCTTAAATAACTTTCATTCCCTGCAAAGAAAATATTATGTAAAATATGTAAGCTAAGGAACATGGGCCCTGCTTCTCCCTAATTGTTCTGTTGTCCCAAACTTCAAAAATAACAAAAATAACTTACAGTTTCCTAAACTTGTCACACTGTACGCTGGTTTTAT
Source organism: Cheracebus regulus (assembly GCA_963574635.1). Lineage (NCBI taxonomy): Eukaryota > Metazoa > Chordata > Mammalia > Primates > Pitheciidae > Cheracebus > Cheracebus regulus. The sequence continues at coordinate 33,630 of CAUYQU010044935.1, forward strand.
GGTTCCTTACCTTTGAATGCTAATCTCTCTTTATTCTCTATCCTGAATTCCAAGACCTTGTGGGTAAATTCTATTTATTCTTCAACCTTCTTGCTGTGGACTGACTATGCGTGTCCTCCCCAAATTCATATGTTGAAGCCTTAATTTCCAAAGTGATGGTATTTGGAGATGAGGCCTTTGGAAGTTATGTTTAGATGCAGTTATGTGGGTGGGGCCCCCATGATGAGACTAGTACCCTTAGGAGAAGAGCCAAGATCTCTCTCTCTCTCTTTCTCTCTCTCAATCTCTCTCTCAATCTCTCTCCCTCTCTCTCTCTCTGCCATGTGAGGAAACAACAAGAAGGTAACCATCTGCAACCAAGGAATAGGCCTTTGCCAGACATCAAATCTGCCAGCTCTGCACCTTAGTTTCAGACTCCCCAGCCTCCAGAACTGTGAGAAATAAATATTTGTTGTTTAAGCCATCCAGTCTATGATATTTTGTTATAGCAGCCAAGACTAAGACACTCCTCCTAAGTAACATTGTCTCCAATGCCCTTCTTCCTTCATTTATTTATTTATTTATTTACATCTTAACTGAGCACCAAGCATGTAGCAGAGTTTTGCTACATTCTTGGGATGTAAAAACTAACTCTGCTCTCAAGATGCACTTAGTCTAGATAGAGAGACAGATAAATAAGGCTACAATTACAATAGGTCATCATCGGAGCCTAGATGAGGGACAACTAAACCAGACTAAGGATTGAAGAAGGGCTTTCCATGGGGGTGGTGTTGGAATTCAGCCTTCCATTATCTCAGGTCCTTCCTAGCCCCATCACATAAAGTTCATAACTCTCCTCACATAAAACTTCTCTGTGTATGTGCTCTTACTGTCACCTCCTCTCTAGTGGTACTGTAATTTAATTATACATATGTCCTCCTCCTAAAATGAACTTTTAAGGGCAAGAACACTATCTTATTCATCTCAGTATTTCTAAACACTTCTAGAGTATCTAACACATGGCGGATACTCAGTTAACATTTAAATAAATGGATAGAGTTTCACTCTGCCTTTTTATGACTGGATGGATGGATGGATGCTCAATAAACATTTTCAGTGTTTTGTTATCTGAGCAAAATTGAAACTTGGAAAGAATCCTTTAAGTAAATCACTTAAAACCTACAAGACAAAGAAAAAATTAACTTCAACTTTCTTAAAATGAAATTAAAATTATTAAAGTAAGTTGTTCTGTAAAAAAATTTAGATCATATGTATAATTAGGTACTCTTTTTAGAAATTGAGGGTGAAAAATTTTTTAAAAATCTAATAGCATCAATGAGGACATTGTAATTTCAGGTTGGACTATTAGCTACAAGTAAAAGGAATACTTAAAAAAAATATATTTAAGTTTGGCCAAGTATGGTGGCTCAAGCTTGTAATCCCAGCACTTTGGGAGGCTGAGGTGGGTGGATCATGAGGTCAGGAGTGAAACTAAAAATATAAAAATTAGCTGGGCATGGTGGTGGGTGACTGTAATCCCATCTACTCAGGAGGCTGAGGCAGGAAAATTGCTTGAACCCGGGAGGCAGAGGTTGCAGTGAGCCAAGATCACACCATTGTATTCCAGCCTGGGTGACAGAGCTAGACTTCATCTCAAAAAAAAAAAAAAATTAAGGTTTTTTTGTCTTTTCAGTAGGGCCTCTCTTCATATGTTTATATGTAATAAATTGCATTTAAGTGTGTATTTGGCCAATTTTCCTTCTTTAGTTGATAACAGACAAAGTTCTGCTGTCTTTGTCAAAGGCTATGTGTGTTTTGAACAGTAGCCCAATTTACTTTCATCAATAGAGTATCATATAGAGAACAGTAGCCCAATATCACTTTTATCAATAGAGTATTATATAGGGTTTCACTTCGCCTTTTGTTTACACTGAATTTTTATTTTATTTTAGCTGTTTTCAACAATAAGCAGTAAATGGTCCAGTAATCCAGTAATGGTAATGACCCAATAGGTATGAACAAATCCAGTGATTTGCTAGTAATTTTTAAAAAATTTCTCAAAAAAGCCAAAAGCTCTGACTTATCCTATTGGCCAGTTGCTGTAGTGTAAATACTCCACTATGGCCAATGTCAAGATTCAAGCATGATGTCAGTGAACTGGGAGTTGAGAAAAGATGTATATGTTGACTCTGAGAGTCCCTCTGAGCCAGCTTGAGCACACCATTGACAAGAGACCAGTGTTCAGCAGGAAGTGATGTTTGAGTGGTCATTAACTTTTAAATTTGTTCATTTTCTGGTGGATTTGTCTCTATGCTATGATGACTTTTGTCTCTTTTTTTTCTTTTTTTTTTTAGACAGGGTCTGGCTGTGTTGCCCAGTCTGGAGTGCAGTGCTGTGATCTCAGCCCACTGCAATCTCTGCCTCCTGGGCTCAAGTGATCCTCTCACCTCAGGCTCTCGAGTACCTGGGACTACAGGCACACACTACCACACCTGCATAACTTTTGTACTTTTTTGTAGAGATGGGGGTTCACCATGTTGTCCAGGCTGGTCTTAAACTCCTGAGCTCAAGCAATCCACTGACCTTGGCCTCCCAAAGTGCTAGGATTACAGGTGTTATCCTCTGTGCCTGGCCTGACTTTCGTTTTTCTAGTAAGCCTTGTAACCAACAAGATTCTAAAATTAGGAAACCCATGTACATCATTAAAGCTTCCTGGTTGCCTTTAAAAAGTAAATAAAACCTTGGTAATATTCCATAGTATCTCTAGATACTGATGTTTCCTGTGAATTCTCTTGTTCCCAAACATAATACTCCTCTCCCATACCAACCACCATATATATAGTCCCAGCCCTATATTCAGGGACTATAATAGCAAGATACTCATACCTTCTTAATAATATTCTTGCTAATACCATCAAAAAACTGAAACTAAGCCTAAATTCTCTATTTCCCTTCCTCCCCTGAAGCACAGGAACCTCCTTGCAAATTGTTATAGACTGCATTGTTTCCCCAAAAAATGTATATGTTGAAGCTCTAACCCCAAGTGTGACTGTATTTGAGATAGGGCCTTTTGAGAGACAATTAAGGTTAAGTAAGGTCATATGGGTGGGGCACTAATCCAACAGCACTGGTGTCCTTAGAAGAGGAAGAAACACCCAGGAGGTGTGCACACAGAGAAAAGGCCACATACAGCAAGAAGACAGCTATCTGCCAGCCAGGGAGAGAGGCCTTCGGAGAACTAACCCTGATGGCATCTTGATCTTGGATTTCTAGGATGCAGAAATGTGAGAAAATCAGTTTCTATCACTTAAGCCACCCAGTCTGTGGTATTTTGCTATGGCAGCCTGAGCAGACTAATATACAAATGAATCGCTGGTATACCCTTGACCACTTCCTAATTCTTTATAGTAAATGCACTAACTAACAATGGCCCTGGTACATGTGTGAATATGCTTACATGCATATATTTGTATTATTCCAACCCTGTAATTTGGCATATAGATCGCCATTTAAAGATTGTTGAGAAGATTGACACTGGACAGTCTGCCGATCATTACAACTTGATCTGCCAAATTAAACTGTCAGCTTCATTTAAAAATATTTATTCAATTTGGGAATTGCCTAATAGAAAATATTCTTGCACATACTGTATTAGTCATATAATCAAAGACATGTAGGTGATTTAAAACAAAACAATAAAAAACCTTTTAGTTTGCTGAAGTGAACCTGGAGTTTCAGATAACGCTGTCTCTATTTACCTTTATCTGTCTGTTTCTGAAGCAAGATGATGCAGGCAATTAACAAAATTGCCATTTTTTCCAAATGAAATGGGCCAACGAATGAACATAACTGTATTTAAAATAGAGTTTTATTTGGCCCAATCACACACTAATCTGAGTAATCTTGGACCTCACCAACATAGTTCTATTTGCCAGAACCCCCCAGTCACTTCCACAAGGTTGCCAGTAAATCCAGATCACTGGTACCACCTGCAAACACACACAGGCAGCCCAGTGTTGGAGGAAACTGTGAAGAGTTTGGTTCTTAGACCTTAATTACACCTTCATTTGCCGCTAACAAAGAACTAGTTAGTTGATGTTCTCGGTTAGGTATAAGGCTCTCTCTGGCTTTCAGAGCACCTTAGCTTACCTTCTTCATCCCACTTCACGCCTCCTCCTGTTCCACAGCCTCTCTGCACACAGAGCAGGAACAAGAATCTGAAGGGTTTGACTGGCCTCTCTGCCCTCGGTGCTGACTCTGATACCACTCCTTGAAACTTAATGAAAATCTGGTAAAGATGATGAATAGTCACTACCACCAAAGAGGAAATAGAAATGGCAGATAAAGAGCTGCAAGTACATTATGTTTCACTGGTTATTAAAAGAATGCCATATTAAAAAATAATATTTGCTACTTATCAAACTGACACATTTAATAAAATGATAGCCATTAAGGTAAATAAGCTTGAGTTCAACATCTCTGTCATTTATTATCTGATGTTACTGAACAGCAGTTTTGCACTATGTGTTAAAAACCTTTAAAGTGTGCCTGTGTCTTCTGCTTTCCAGCCAAGTTGAAGTAAAAGGTACTAGATTTACTCTCCTGCCTGAAATTACCAAAAAGAAAAAAAAAAGTTAAATAATTATTTTCAAGACACTAGACTGCAAGCAATGAAAGACAATTACTGCTAAAAGACCGGAAACAAATGAGGTGAGCCCTGCAATTGCTTAGCTTATTGCCTTGAGAGTTCCCAGACCAAGATGCAGGGAGGAGAAACTCAAGTGGAGCCCAGAGTTTAGGATGTGGAGCTGAGAGGGTCAGAAACTCAAATTAAACTAGAGTTCTCTGAACAAGGTACTGGAAAGTTAAGAGCTTCACAGAGAGATCTGCAGAAGGTCTTCCTTAAGTATTCAGCTGAGTATTGATCAGAAGATACATGTGAGGAAACTATCAAAGGCTGGAGAAAGAACCACCTAATAGAACCGAAGGTCAAAATTCCTGCCACAAACTATTCACAACGGCAAAGACATGGAGCCAACTAATGCTTATCAGCAGTGATTTTGATAAAGAAAATGTGGTACATATACACCAGGGAATACTATGCAACCATAAAAGAATGAAATTATGTCCTTTGCAGCAACACGGATACAGCTGGAGGTCATTATCCTAAGCAAACAGAAATGCAGGAACAGAAACCCAAACACCGTAGATTCTCAGTTATACATGGGAGCTAAACATTGGATACACGTGGACATAAAGATGGGAACAATAGACTCTGAGGACTACTGGAGGGAGGAGGGAGGAATGGGGTCAAGGGCTGAAAATCTACCTGTTGAGTACTATGCTCACTACCTAGGTGACAGGATCATTTATATCCGAAACCTCAGCATCGCACAATATACTAATGTAACAAAGCCGCATATGTACTCCCTGAACCTAAAATAAGTGTTGACAATTTTTTTAAAAATCAAACACTACACAGGGCTGGATATAAAGCATATTCCCACAAGACAGATTTTTAAAACTTCACAATTCATTAAATAGATACACAGAAGGGTCTTGCCTCAGCAATGGAAAAGAATAAGCCCTAGACTGAGCACTACTCAAGTATTGCATAACAAATCTTAAAATTAAGACTAAAAAGCATCCGATTGTTTCCTACTAAGTTAACTGCATCATAGAACAAAGTCTATGAATATTGATAGGAATACAAAGAATGCAGTATTCAGCAAGACAAGATTTACAATGTTCAGAATATCATAAAAAAATTGTCATGCAAAGAAGCAAGAAAGTGTGACCCATAATGAGAATGATCACTCAAAACTGGCCCAGAACTGACACAGATGTTAGAATTATCAGACGAGGACATGAACACAGTTATAACTGTATTCCATATATTCAAGTAGAGACATAGAAGATTTTTTAAAGATCCAAATCATACTTCTAAAGATAAAATTTACAGTATCTGATATAAAGAAATATACCAAGTGGTACTGTGACAGATTTGATATTGCAGAAGAAAAAATTAGTGAATTTGAATTTATAGCAAGATAAACTAGTAAGAGAAAATAGTTGTTTTTAAAAATTAAAGCATCAGAAAGCTGTGTGACAACTTCAAGTAACCAAATATATGTATAATCAGAGTCCCCAGAGTGGGAGTCAGGAGGGAGATAAGTGAAAAAAGAAATGTTTATAGAAATAATAACCAAAATTTTACCGAATATAATGAATACTACAACCTCAAAATTTCAAGAAGCACAACAAATGCCAAGCACAAGAATCAAGCACAAATAATGAAAATAATGATAAAAAGAAAAATCTTCAAATCAGCAAGAGAAAAAGGACACATTAAATACAGGGAAACAAAAGTAAGAATGACATCGGATTTCTTACAGGAAAACAGAAAAGTGGAGCAATGTCTTTAAGTACTGAAAGAAAAAAGCTGTCAACATGAATTCTATGCCCAGAAAAAATACTTTTTAAATGCTAAGTTAAAATAAGTACTTTTTCAGACATACAAAAGCTAAAATAGCTCATCACCATCAAAACCCAACTGAGAGACATATTAAAGGATGTCAATCAGGTAGAAGAAAGATTATATCAGATATCCCCACAAACAAAATAAGAAAACCAAAACTACATGGGTAAATATATAAACCATTTTATTTTGAATTAAGTGTCTTTGATAACTCATTGTTTAAACAAATATAATAACAAAGTGTGGCATTTATAATGTATGTACAAGTACATGGTATGACAATAATACCATAGTAGTTGAGAGAGAAGAAATGGAAGTATACTATTGTTAGATTTTTATACTACATGTGAAGTCATACAATATCATTTGAAAGTAGAGTGCTATAAATTAGAGATACATGCTGTACACCCTAAAGCAGCCACTTAAATTAAAAAAGAATTATAAACACTAAGTCAACAGAGGAGACAAAATAGAATCATTTATGACATTTAATTAATACAAAATAAGACATAATCTAAAATAAGATGTAACAATGAGGAAAAGGGGAATGAAGAACAGATTGAAGAAATGAAAAGCAATAGCATGATGAGATTTAAAGAAAAATATAAGTAATCATTTTAAATGTAAGGGGTCTGAATATTCCAATTAAAAGGCAGAGTGTTCGATTAGAATCAAAATAGAGCAAGACCCAACTCCACGCTGCCTATAGGAAACACACATCAAATGTAAAACCACAAAGAGGTTAAGAGTAAAAACATGAAAAAAAAAGATGTATTATGATAATGCTAATCAAAAAGTTGGAGTGAGCTATATTATATTTATAAAGTAGATTTCAGAGCAAAGAATATTACCGAGGATCCAGTCATTGCATAATCGTAAAGACATCATTTTATGAAGAGAAATAATCCCAAAAGTTTATGCTCCTAGTAACAGAGCTTTAAGCTACATGAAACAAAAAATGATAGAACTACAAGGAGAATTAAATAAGTCTACAATTATGGTCAAAGATTTTAATATCTTCTTAATAATTGATGGAACAAGTGCATTAAAAATTCAGTAACAATACAGAATATTTTAACAATGTTATTGACCAACTTATTGACATTTATAGAATACTTTGACTTATAATACCTTGCTTATACACAGAACATTTATCAAGATAGACAAGATATTCTAAGTCATAAAATAAGCCTCAGTGAATTTAAAATGACTTAAGTTATACAAAATATGTACTCTGATTACAATGGAATTAAGTTGGATCTCAATAGTGGAAAGAGCTCTGAAAAATTCTCAAATATTTAGAAAGTAAACATATTTTAAATATGAAGTTGAGGTTCATAACAGATGTACAAGTAAGTTGCATGTTTCACATAATACATTTTTAAAGAAATTATTTTGAATGAATGATAATTTTAAAAATATAAAAATTTGTAGGATATTACTAAAGAGTACTTGAGAGAAATGTATAACACTAAGTGCCTTTATTTGAAAAGAAGAAAGTTAAGCTGCAATGGCATACATCTGTAGTTCCACCTACTTGGGAGGCTGAAATGGGAGGATCCCTTGAATTCAGGACTTCAAGACCAGCCTGAGCAGCATAGAGCAGGCCCAAGAAGAAAGTTCTTATATCTCCCTATAAGAAACTAGAAATAGAAAAGAATATGAAACTCAAATAACTAAAAGAATAGAAATAATAAAAATTAGAGTAGAAATCAATAAAATAGAAAACAGGGAAAAAATAGAGAAAGTCAATAAAACCAAAAACTGATTCTTTGAGATTGATAAAACTGGTAAATTTCTAGCCAGATGGAATAGAAAAAAAGGAGAGAAGACACATATTGCCACTATCAGGAATGACGGATATCACTATAGATTATATAACTATTAAAAGAATGATAAGGAAATATTACTAACAACTTTATGCCTACAAATCTGACAGCTTGAATAAAATGTAAAAATTTCTTGAAAGACACAAATGACCAAAAAAACTCATTCAAGAAGAAACAGATAACCTGAATAGCCCTATATCCATTAAAGAAATTGAATTTGTACATCAAAATTTTTCGAGAAAACTCCTATGCCCAGGTGGTTTCACTGGTACTAAAGCAAACATTTATGAAGAAATATCCACCCTGCATAAACTCCTCCAGAAAGCTGAAGAGAAAGGAACTCATTCTTCGAAACCAGCATTACCCTAATACTAAAATCCCACAAAGGTTTGGCGAGAAAACTAAAGAACAGCATCTCTCGTGAACATAGATGCAAAAAATTCTAAACAAAATTTTAGTGAATGATTGCAAGAATATATATAAAGAATAATATATCATGACCAAGTGAGATTTATCCAGGAATGCATGGTAGGTTTAGCATTCAAAAATCAATTAATTTACCCTATGTGGTAGTGAATTGGAGGTGTCAACTTGATTATGTAAAAGGATACTCAGATAGCTGGTAAAGCATTATATCTGGCTATGTCTGAGAGGGTGTTTCCAGAAGAGACTGACTTTAGAATCCATGAACTGAGTGAGGAAAATCTACCCTCACCCATTGTGAGCAGACACCATCCAGTAAGCTGAGGGCCCACATAGAAGAAAAAGGCAGAGGAAAAGCTAATTCACTCTTCTGGAGTTTCTTCTGCCTTTGGACGTCAGAACTCCAGGTACTCTGGCCTGCAGACTCCAGGATTTGGAACCCTCCATTTCTCAGGCATACGGCCTCATTCTGAGAGTTATAGCATAGGCTCCCCTGTTTCTCAGGCCTTCAGACTTGGACTGAGCTACACCACTAACTTCCAACATTCTCCATCTTACAGATGGTCAATTGAGGGTCTTCTCAGCCTCCATAATTGCATAAGCCAATTCCCATACCAAATTCCCTCACATTTATCTATACTATGTATCCAGTTCATTCTGTTTCTCTGGAGAACCCTGACTAATTCACCATATTAACAAAATAAAAAATAATGAATTTGATCACCATCTTAATAAATACATAAAAAGCATTTGACAAAATCCAACATCCATTCCTGATATAAATAAATAAATCCTCTTAGCAAAGTAAAAATAGGAAACTTCCTCAACCTGATAAGGGATGTCTATAGAAACGCTACAACTAACCTCATATTTAATAGTGAAAGAAGATCCCCCTATGATCAGAAACAAGACAGGGGTGTTTTGCCTTCATCACTCCAAGTAAACATTGTACTGGAGACCCTAGCCAGTACAATAAGTCGAGTTAAAAAAAAAAATTAAAGCCATCTGTATTAAAAAGGAATTAATGCTGTCTTTATTCATGGATGAGATAATTGTTTACATAGAATATCCAGTGGATCTACAGAAGACCTACTTTCAAGTGCATTTAGCAAGGTTAGAGATAAGAGCAACATACAAAAGAGCACTTGTATTTCCTTATATTAAAAAAGAAAAGTCAGACATCAAAATTTAAAAGCTTTACCATTTAAAATAGCATTAAAAATATGAAATACTTAGAAATCCAACAATAGGAATAACCTAAACACAAAAAAGTACCAAATATTGCTAAGGTAAATTTTAAAAGATCTAAGTAACTGAAGAGACATATCATTAAAAGTATGGCAAAGGCCGCAGTTGCTTTTACACCATCCTAATATTATCCTATCAGTACTCCTCAAATTGGTCTATAGATTCAACACAATCCAAATCAAAATCCCAATACTGTTTTTTATAAAAATTAACAAACTGACTCTCAAATCTGCATAGAAATACAAAGGGCTTAAAATAACCTAAACAACGCTGAGAAAGAACAAAGTTGGAGGACTAACACTAACTGATTTCAAGGTTCATTATAAAGTTACCCCAATCATGGAAATGTGGGATTGGGGTCCAGATAGACAATCAAGGGGGGTGATACAGAGTTCAGAAATAGACACCTATAAAACAGGCAATGATTTCTGACAAAGATGCAAAGGCAATTCAATGGAGAAAGAATTGTATTTTCAACAAATATGCTGAAATAATTGGATATGTATATGTAAAAATCTGAAACTCAAGCACATCCAAAAACTTACCCAGAATATCTAAAAATTTAAAATAGATCACAGCCAAAGCTAAATTAAAGCAGGTACATTCTCAGTTATTAATTTGCTTGAAGTTATTTGCTTTGAAACAGGAGGGGTAGGAGAAGCTATTCTTAACCACCTGACCTCATAAAAAGATGGGAAGGCATAATCTACAAAGGCATGGCGTAGAATGGGAGGCCTCACACTCCCTTCTGAGCAGGCTACACAAAGGGCTAAGGAGGCTCTGGTGTCGTATTCTGCAGATTCAAGATGCCAGAAGACAGCCTACTGGGCAGAGAAACAGGGCTCCTCTCACAGAGCACTCTTGCTCCCTGGAAGGATGACCACACAACTTTTTCAAGTCTCTGTGACCAGAGCACATCCACAGTGCAGAACAGGAGAGGGTGAGTATGTGGGAACCCAGGCTACCTCACGTTCTCCCAGACGATTGCTGGAGAAGTTGAGGCAGCACCAGAGATCTCCATCCCACAGTCTTCAGCTAGCAGGGAAATGTGAGTAAAGACACTAACTTTTAGGAGACCTCATGTGATCCTACCAGTGGGTGAAGCAGAGGGACTTTGGGTTACAAGTGCACCATTAAAAAAAACTCTGGAAGAAAATAAATCATTTTCAGTTGCTATCTTTGGATGGTAGAGTTCCAGGTCATTTTCACTTTCTTCTTTAGAATTTCTGTATTGTGTGGATGTTTTGCACTAAATATGTAATTACCTTGATAGTCATAAAAAGAAATACAGCCATTTTAAATTTATTAAAAATTTCTGAAGCAATATCAGAATTTAAGTTGCGGTTCTTACATGCCATCTAGAGTCCTTCAGCAAATTGATTCAGTGGCTAATGCTGATATCATAAATGCTGCAAAGAAGTTTGTTTCTGGCCAGAAGTCGATGGCAGCAAGTGGAAATTTGGGACATACACTTTTTGTTGATGAGTGGTAATACTGAAGCACATATTACAGGAGAGAGCTGAACATTCTCTCAGCCCAGAGCAGCAAACACATGAAAGTCAGAAGTCTCTAATACAACATTTGTCTTTTTTTCAGTGAGGTTAAAATAAGGCATAAATGCAGGTAATTATTGCCAGCTGACCTAAAGCCATAAAACATTCTACTTAAAAAGTTTTATAGTGTATGGCCCCATTATTGTGAAACACAAATTCATTATAAATGTATGGAAAAGAATGATGAGAGGAAATGTACCAGCATATTAATGCAACGAGGATTTAAATAGTAGAATTATGAATACTTTTCTTTCCATTTTGCTATTTTGGGTTCTATTTTCCTCATTTTGCTCCAGCAAGCATTTGTCACTTTCATAATCAGAACGATTATATAGTTATTATAATATTTTTTATAATCTTATAAAGAGAAATGAAGGCTGACTGGATATGTAACTATACACAAGTCTATCTGACTCTCTGGGATCATACTTCTATCTTGCAAAATGAGGAGGTTGAACTAGGTGAATTTTAAAGCCCTTTTTACTATAAAATTTACTCTCACTTAAAATTTTCAAAGATTACATGTGAAAAACTCTGGTTCTCTTATGTTTAAGCTTAAAAATAAAAATGCTACTAGGAGAGGTTTCTAATTTCTCCAAAAGCTCTTTCCTCCTCAGATTGTCTACCAAGCTAGGCATTCTGCCCTAGATTTTCTTCTTTCAAACTGAGTCCCTTATTGGTTCAGACGAGATGAATTCTGAAGTTCGGATTGCTAGGCCTTCATGTTTATTTATAAGCTTCTTACTGAAGCACATAACTTGTACTTGCTCAAACTGATGCAGCCTTTTTCATGCCATCCTGCCCATAAATTATCCAAATACCAAGTTTCCAGATTGATTTTTACTCTCCTCTCCCCCATTAAGTTATCGTATTAATCACTCCAACATTTTCCTTCATTGAGGATATTGATGAATGGGAAGTAAATTATCTGTCAATTGCATATTCATCAAAATATGTAAGATTATTCCAGACTTCTTAAAAAGTAGCCATCCAGAACTGCTCACTAGAAATACCAGGAGTCTGATTTCCTTTGAGTTACAGCAACAGATGTGCTGGACTCTCCGTGGAAAGGCTAACGCTCAAGTAATCACATTGGTGCACATGAATCAGATTTTATTAGTTGCCATTATTATTTATGGTTTGCTGAGGACCACTGACGCATAGCTCTTTGCAGACTCGGGTCTTAGCTCACTTACCATGGCAATACTGAGCCCAGGGTATATTTTTTCTTTATAAATATCTATTCCTTAAAGGCATCAATCCACAAACTCAAAACTGAGCAAGTCTGGAACAACTGTAGGGTAAGATGTGATGTTTCCCTATCCCTCTTCTGGTTGATGACCTCTTTCTGAGGAACACATTATTTATTACCTTTCCTAGACAGGTACGCTAGAGGACACTGGGACTCGCCACACATTAATGTGGGAGGTGTTATGGCATTGTGGTTACAAATGTGAGCCTTGGAGTCACACAGATCCCAATTAAGTTCTGGCTCTGCCACTTACTGCCTATCATCTTCCCAAAGTTACTTAACCTTTCGGGGCTTCTCTTTGCTCAACTGTAAAATGAAAATAATAATAGCTATCCCTTGGGTTTTTAATCAGGATTAACAGACATACGATATGGTAGACCTCTTATGAGAGTGTTAGATAATATCCAACAAGTTTTCACAAGTGTGATGAAGGAGATAAAGAACAGGGCTGCTGCTCAGGGTCACAGTGAATTGCAGTTTCAGAGAGGTTATCTGACTTCCCCAGGCAGCTATTTTAATATTTTGTGTCCACTGAGTTACTTTTTTTCTAGGCAGATCATTTTCATTGCTCACTGTGTTTTCTGCTATTGTTTGGACTCAGATCTCATATGTTCCCTTGTGTTGTGTTCTCACTGCTGCTTAGTGTTCTCCTGTGTTGACATGTCTCTGTGCACAAATTGTGTAGATGGGCCAATGACTGAATGATCTAGCTTAACAAAATAAGCTCTAAAAGCAGTTCTTTCACTTCCAAACATTTTAAAGCCTTTTTTTTTTTGGTAAAATGACAGTAAAAGAAAGAAAAGAGACTATTTCACCTGTGTTAGTGGTAGGGAATAAAAGTCTGAGCATCCTCATGGCTGAAAAGAAAACCATAATGATAATACTTTGCATTTCCCTTTCCAGTGTACGTCACACACAAAAATATATTTTGTTGTTTATAGAAAACCAGGGAGAGAAGCAGAGGTATATGTACTTTAAATGTGTTTTATTAGCTAGGAGATGAAGGCCAAAAGGTGAAACATGTTTTCTTTTGCAGCTGGCCAGCTATTCAGAAACCCAGTAGTTCACAGCACCATGAATCACCTTCTACTCATTTAATATCCTCCATTCTTTTGGGACAACCAGAAGCTTCTATTCACAGTTTACTAGAGCTGCTTCTGATCATCATTATCATCATCATCATTGTAACAACAGCAGCAATAATAATAATGACTAACATCACAGAGTCCTTATATATCAGATGCTCTGAGTTTCTCACAGGTATTAACTCACTGAATCCTTCCACAACCATATGAAGTAGGTATAATTATCACTCCCATTATAACAAAGAGGAAAATGTGATACAACAGATCCTCAAATGTCATTTTCTTATAGCATTGGAAAAAAAAAAATGCTTCCCAGCTGGGGCTGCTGTCTGTGTGGAGTTTGCACCATCTCCCCATGTCTGTGTGGGTTTTCTCCAGGTACTCCAGTTTCCTCCTACATCCGAAAGCTGTTGGCATGTGTACATGGTCCCAGTCTGAGTGTGTGTGTGTGTGTGTGTGTGTGTGTGTACTTATGCTGGGGGAAGGGAGGGCTGGTTCCTACCCTGTGCTCTGAGCTTCTGGAACAGGCTTGGAGCCACCAATGACTCCGAACTAGAAAAATTGAGTAAATAATGATCTTACCTGTTTGTATTCATCTTTCTTATGTGTTTGTATGGTTCACATTTATTTCAATGTTTAGTGTTAGAAGTGTTTTGGTTTTTATTTTGAAATTTGGTGATGTTTTTGTGAGCATAAATATGCTGCAGTAATTTAACTATTATTTATATCAATTTGTCTATGGTAAACTTGGTTTCCTTATCTGTCGTTTTGGTTAATGTCACAGTTTCCAGGAACCTATTGATGACATTAGGTGAGGACTTGCTGTCCTTGTTAGGGGACACACAACTGGTATATAGCATGGCAGTTAAGAGCACAGGACTGCAAAGATGACCCTGATGAGCAGCTCTCTGGACCCTCTGCCTCTTTCTATTCATCTATCTCTCCATCTGTGGCACTAAGAGCATGACACTGTTCCAAAGGCAACTGCTTCTGGGCCCATGAGTTGACTGACACAGATTTAAATGAGATAAATTTTTTTTTTTTTTTTTTAGAATAAAAAGAATGAAAGAGAGAAAGGAAGAGGAAGAGATTTTAGAAAAAGAGAGAAAAGGAGAAAGAAAGAAACAGCAAAAGAAAGAAAAAATGAAAGAGAAAGAAAGAGGAAGAGATTT
>CAUYQU010044938.1:0-24820 GCA_963574635.1 Cheracebus regulus
CATGAAGTCCTTGCCTATGCCTATGTCCTGAATGGTTTTGCCTAGGTTTTCCTCTAAGGTTTTTATGGTGTTAGGTCTTATGTTTAAGTCTTTAATCCATCTGGAGTTAATTTTAGTGTAAGGTGTCAGGAAGGGGTCCAGTTTCTGTTTTCTGCACACGGCTAGCCAGTTTTCCCAATACCACTTATTAAACAGGGAATCCTTTCCCCATTGCTTGTTTTTGTGGGGTCTGTCAAAGATCACATGGTTGTAGATGTGTGGTGTTGCCTCCGAAGCCTCTGCTCTGTTCCATTGGTCTGTATCTCTACAAATGGCCATAATTCTCTATCCGTCTCCCTAGCCAGATTCTTGTAATATGATATCCTAGATCTTCCATCTGGAGGTAAACTCCATTCCCCTTCTTTGAATCCGGATGCCTTGTAACGCTCTGGGCAATAAAATGTGGCAGAAATTATGTTATGCCAATTTTAAGACCAGACCTTCAAAGACTCTGCACACTTTTCTTAGCTCACTTAGAACCCTGTCAGACAACCCACCGAATAAACACCACCAGTCAAGACTGCTGGAAGATGAGAGACACAAAGCCCAGTGGCTCTATCACCATAGCTGACAACTGCAGACATGTAAGGCCATCCAAGATCAGCCCATCATGGGCCAAACCCCTGTTGATGTCACTGATGCAAGAGGGATCCCACCTCAAACCAGCAGAGCTTGGACCAGATCATAAGCACTGCCCAAGAAACCCTCAGTTACAAGCTCAACAACTGCTTATTGTTTCAAGTCTTTGATAGGGTGTTGTTTGTTAGGCAGCATTATTGATAGCTGATATGATAATCATTTGATCACAATATTCAGACTGAAACATTTCTGGAAGGGAAAGAGGGTTCTGTTAATAAGTATGACAAGGTAATAGGCAGAAGGAAGCCTCCCAGGTTGCCCTCTCTCAGCGGATCCTAGCTCAAGCAAGTGCACAGATCTGGGCTCTGGTCAGAAACACAGACTTTGTATTTCTGGGCAGAGGAGTGAGGCATTAAGATTGGTTGGCTTTCTGTGCTTCTCAGTCTGGGAGTGATAGGTGACCAAGAAAGCAGGATCAGACCAACCAGAGCTGAGGTCCACCCATCACAATTAAAATATAAAGGGGAAAAAGTGGGCTAAGTAAACTGAAGTAAAGACACCAAAGGATAGCCTTTCTGAGTTTTTGTTTTCTGGAATGCATACCTTTATTATGGTCCTCTCTAATAATAAGAATTAGTGTTCTTCAAGAACTGATTATGTGCTAGACACTATGTGGCTAATTTAAAAGCATTAACTCATTTTATTCTCATGCTTTCTTGAGGCAGGCACAGTTCTTGCCCCCATCTGGCAGCTGAAGACACTGTTGCTTTGAGAACTTGATTGGAAATGGAGCTATGATGTGCTCAACTCCAAAGGCAGAGGGCCTGTTTCTCCCCTGAGCCATCTTGGTGCCTCCCAGAGGTAATTTCTCTTAGAGTAGGGTAATTAGTACTACAGACATTACCCATTAATGCCTTGGTTACGTCTGTCTCCCTTGACATTGTCTCCTCCTCACACTCAGCTTCTGTCTGCAATTTTTTTGTATAGTCCTCCTCACATATCACTCTTCCATAAAAGAAAAATGAACAATTTGATGAGAGAACATTATGGAATTGATAGGTACAACCTATTTGCTTTGAATTTGAAGCCCAATGCTGCAAGAATATATTTTTTTGAGTTTGAGGTCTTTGACCCCGAACATAAGATGGGTGCTATTTTTAATTCAAGAGTCTGTCTTGGCTTCAGATTGGTTTCATACTTAAGGTGTGGTGGTTCCAGCTTCTCAGCAAACAAAAAATTTGTAGATCAATATGACAGATGCAGAATGTGTGGAGAGCATACTCCTTTCTCTCTAAAGGTGTGGGCTGGTGGCCAAACCTATGTCTGGGCCACTAAAGCATCACTGATCTGAACAGACTCACTGCACTGAGTCATGGGAATTAAGAACAGGGAGACCTCTGAGGTCCTTTCTTCATGCAGCTCAGGTCTTGTGTGCAATATAAGCATAAGAAACATCAATTTCTCTTTGGAAAAACAAGTGCTTTCTATCTTGGGTCTTTAATCTCACAGAAGACCTTCTGGCCTAATACTGCAGAGCCACAAAACATTCTCTTCCAACGAATAGCTGCCAAATAAGTTTGAAATATAAAAAGTATATATTAATCCATAAAACAAAATGTCTCAGAGAACACTGAAACAGAGTCTTAGAAACACATACTGTTTATATTTTCTTCATGGAGTCTTTTTGTTTAGCAACACTGGTTTAGTTCCACTTAAAAATGGAAACATATTTTTATTCTCCCTCAATTTAGAAAAAAAAAATTAAATATTAAAGTCTTTTTCCTAGACATTAGTAATGGAGGAGTGTCCAAGTCAGGGCAGCTGGCTTTGTTTCAACTCTTCCAATTAGAACCTGGGTGCTTTGACTTTGCCAATAAACTTTCTGAGTGTCAGATCATCCTCTTTACTAAAGGATGAAATTGAAATGGATTATTTATTGTCTTGTCCAATGCCAACATTCTACTGAAGTATTTACAAGAAGCATTCCTGACTAGTCCTGTGATCTGCATCATGAAAAGAAGGTTTGAAGTTGGGAGAAATTTCAGAAATACTCTTGGGGATTCCAGAGGTTCATTAACATATTCAACAGAACCTGGACGTGGAAATATTGGCTGAGGCACCAGGAGACAATGGATATAGCCTTTCAAAGGAAGTGCGTTATCTGTTACATCACATGTGGAAAGTTCAAAGCAAGTGATCAAACGTGAGTTAGATGTCTCACCCATGTCCAAGGTATCAAAAGGGGCATCATAGGGGAGTGTAAGGAGAATTTTTTTGAATATGTATTTTTGGAAAACATATGGCTGTGTTGTAAGGTCTTTAGCCCTTACAGAGAAAAAAGTGAGGAGGTGCAAGCCTCTCACCTCAAGCCTGGTGATTTGAGGGGTGGGTGGTTTTCAGCAGGACCACTCAGAGAATTTTGCTTAAGTCCCCTGCAGTGCAGTATATGGATCAGGGGTGGAGTGGTGGTGGTGGTGGTGGTGCTGAAACTGCCTTTGCAAAGATTTTAACAGTAACAGTGAGAACTATCTAATGTAACTGACTCCATCTTGCTTCTAACTGTACAAGCTAACCACCCTGGCTCATTCCTGCAAATAGACCAAACTAACAATGGGAGGAATTTAGCTTATACTTTAACTTTAAAACAAAGACAATAACAGCTCCTTCCTGAAACTAAACCCCTCCATGATTGTGGACTAAGATAACTTGCATAGCATTAATGAAAAGCCACAAGGCTGAAGTTGTAGTAAAGGGCAGAATTCTGTTAAGGCATAAGCAAAAGTTAAATGTCAACCAGCCACTGTTTCTTAGCTTCCTTTTCTGTAATTGCTCACTTTACTGCTCACAGAGTCAAGCAGCCAGGGACAATGAGAGGGACAAGATTTATAACTTCCTCAAATTGCTCCCATAGATAAAATCACTATTGTGAAACTCACGACTGGTCTTTAAGATGTATTTCAGAGTCTGCATCCTTGTGGACCAACTGATGCCCACCAGACATGTGACCCATACCAAGGAAAGAAGTGACTCAACTGGTCTTATGACTCCCAACAGAAACTGATTTAGCTCATGACATTAATTTCAACACCGCAATGACTTCATTCCCAACCAATCAGTAGCCCTCATTCCCTAGCCCCTTACCCACTAAGTTATGCTTAAAAATCTTAAGTCTGTGAGGTCCTGGGGTGGCAGATTTGAGAGATATCTTCCATCTCTTTGCTTGGCCTCTCTGTGGTTATTAAACTTTTTCTCTGCTGCAACAGCTGCTGATCTCAGCGTGTTGGCTTTTTCTGGGCAGTAGGAAAGAAGAACCCATTGGGCTGTAAAAACTGTGATCACAGAGTTCTAGAATCTGAATCATCTCTGACACAGGTAAAGAATAAGAGGTAAGCTGACCAGTTGTATGTAGATAAGTTGGATTAGATGGGAGATGGGGGTGTCAAGTGTCCCACACTCCAAGAATTACTCTGGGAAAAGGATATGTGAGTGAGACATGGACAAAATGAGTGCCATGAACAACAGAGAACTGTGGTGGATTGATCTTAGCTTCTGTCCAAGATAATGCCAGGAGGAAGGGGAAATAAACTCAGCCAAGAGGAGGTGGAGGAGATAGAGGAAAGTGTAGAAGAAGATGAGGTTATGGCCCACATCAGATAGCTGCAGAGAAAGACCTGAGGGTAGTGAAGGTGTTTCTAAAATTTACCCTTAATATGGTTTGAACATTTGTCCCCCCAGAATCTCACATTAAAATTTGATCTCCAATGCTGGAGGTAAGGCCTAGTGGGAGGTATTGGAGTCCTGGAAATGGATCCCTCATGGATGGGTTGGTGACTTCGCTGCAATAATGAGTTCTCACACTCTTAGTTCATGTAAAAGCTGGTTGTTAAAAAGAACATGGCATCCCTCTCCTTCTCTTACTCCTTCTCTCATCATGTGACAACCAAGCAGATGCCAGCACCATGCTTCTTACATAGCCTGAAGAATCATGTGCCAAATAAACCTTTTTTTTTTTTAAAATAGATTGTCCAATCTCAGGTATTCCTTTATAGTAATGCGAGATAGACTAATGCAATCCCTTTTTAAGGGACACTTCATGGGCCTTTTGTAACTGCCAAACCCAGGCAGCAGCTCACAACATTACTGGCCAAACAAGAACCTTCCTGTCATTCTCTCCTTTCCTGCTTTCTTCCCATGCCACAAACCTAGACAGGCAGAGATTTCTGGGGAAGAAAGTGCCATGGAGGAGAAAGAGCTGCAGCCAACCAGAGCTGTGGCTTCCACAAACTACAGACCCTCCCAGGAGGAGAGGGGCTGAGACTCAAAATCAAGTTTGGGATTTTGCTATTTAAATAGTAACAAACATTTTAAACAGTAAAGCAAGATTATACTAGTGACTTAAACTGAGTAGAATATTTTGTTACTTAAGAGAGGTAAAGGAATGGAAAGAACTAGACTCCATGATGATGAACTTAAACAGTGGGAAATACAGAAAGCAAGCTATGCTCTGCAAAGTCCTTCAGTAAATAATTTTATTAACTTTGACCTGCATTTTCCAAACCTATTTTCCTACAAGCTTCTTTTTGTCACAGAAGAATAATTCATATGCCATGGAAAGGAGAATCATTTGGAACATACTTAGGTATATAGTGTTCAAATGGCTAAATATTTTCTTTGAGTAATATGCAGAGAGTTATTGTTCTGATTTTAAAAAATCATAGATCAAAAATCAGGACAGCAGTTGGTATATATATTCTGTGGTCCTCAGATCTCTTTTAATCTAAAATATCTTAAATAATACATTCATAGTGATGTGTGTGTGTGTGTGTATGTGTGTGTTATTCTCATATTGATTCCATGACTTTAACACTTAAATATTGCAAATCTCAGTGAAAAAGTCACTCAACAAAATCTTGATTTCATTTTTTAGTTTTTTGTCAAGCGATTAAATTATGCATTCTGACTTCAATGTAGCTAAAGAATATTGAAAAATGCTGGCAAGAGGTAAGAATTTTTCTTTTTATATTCAGCATTATGCTTTTAAGTTATTTATGTACATTAAGTTCTTTCCCGCCCCCTATTTAAATCAACATCCTTCCTTGGTTTCAGTATCAGTAATAAAATGGTCATACAGTTTTTATTACTACATTTCATTTTTAAGGGGAACACAAACAATAAATTGCCCCCAAAATGAATTTCAATTAAAAGTCAAATTCATATTACTGTACTTTATGTATTGTCAAAGTGGGTCTTTTAGGTCCTTGCTATTTAAAATGTAGTCTGTAGACCAGCAGCATTGAAATTTTGGGGACCTCGTTAGAAATACAGAACCACAAGCCCCTCTCCAGACCTATTGACTTGGGAATCTCCTGCCCAACAGTGTTTGAGAAACACCTTATTAGACAGATCCATGACATTTACCATGGGGTTATTGTCCATGTGTTTAATTACACGTTGCAGCTCCCACCCCTGCCCCATCATAATGGAATGGACAAGGGCAGAACTGAGCTGAATTCAGACCTCGGGCAATTCCCTTGAATTTCCAGCTCCAGTTTTCTTATTTTCAAAACATGGATGATAATCTTTCCCACAGTGTTGCAAAGTGAGACTTATTCAAAATAATAGTATCTGTAATGGATCCAGTGTACTCTTGTGTTTCACACTAACATTCCACAAATTTTATTTCCAACAGAAAAAGTTATTCTTCCTTCTTTCATTTCTTCTTCTTTATTTTTGGTTGTTGTTTTTGCTCTTTGTTTCTTTAACATCTACTTTGGCAATTTCAGTCACATAGATTATAACTAAGAATATTAAATTAAGTTTACTTTACTTTAGTGTCACTGTAATTATTATCAAAATCACCTATGTCAAAATTCCTATTTGTGCTTGGTAGGAGAAGCCCTGTGTCCTCAGCCCAAGTGTTTGTCTCTTAATTTACCCACTACTTCATCAGGCATAGTTATCTCATTTCCAATTCCCCAGAACATTATGGGCAAGAATTAGGGATGTGGGGTGCTGCAGATTCAGGAAAATGCATTAAGAGCTCGTAGCTGCTTGGCAGAGAGAAAGCAAACTGCTCCAGCAGCTTAGAATTAGGACTGAGTCATCAAGAAGAGGTGAATTCTTTTCCTGAGCATCCGCTGTTTGAGAAAGTAGGAAAGTTTTTTTAATAATATAGAGCCAAAGTTGAACATGTAATATTATTTTTAAAATTTGAATTTCTGAGTGAATGCCACAGAATTGAGGTTTCAGCAATATTAAATCAACAATAAGCAGCTTCTGAATTAATTCTCAAGAAGTTTCTTCTTTAGAAGTGACAACATTAACTCTCTCCTCAGCCAGGAAGCTTCTTTGACTCGTTTTTTCTTTTTCCTTGTTTTTTCACTTTTTCTTGGCTTCAAGGATGAGGATTGAGAGGATCAAGTAAATATGATAATAAACAAATAAATAAGTAAATAAATGTATGTCTCAGTTAAGGTAGGCATATAAGCAATTTAGTATTTCTAAAGGTGAACCATGAAGAACAATTGTAACTTCTGCTGAGGTGAAGGCAGAGTAGATGTATTTTACCCACTTTTTTCCACTAAATACAATTAAAAACCCTGGGCATACTTTAAAATATTTGAGAAAACTTAACTGTGGAGAGAAGGTGATAGACTGGCTAGGGACCTCTAAACCCAAGTACAACAAGTTGGTGAGTTCCCTGAGTTTTCTTTCCGTTTTACATGTCCCAAACTTCACGTTGAAGAATTAATAATCAACAGACGCTGATAGGCACAGATGAAAAAAGCCTTAACAAAAGCTTTCCCTCTCTACCAAAAGGAATAGGAAAGAGGCAGGCTAGCAAGGCAGAAAACTTTTCTACAGTTACTGCCATGCTGTAGCCAAATACCAAAGAAAAAACATTATATTCCACCCACACCAGCCAAGGATGAGAGGGAAGCCTAGACTTTCACCTTGCTTGTTTGCAGTGAGAGGCCACAGGCACCCAGCCGGGGTAATGTGGAAGGAAGCAGAGCAGGAAGTCAGAGCTTTCCTCCTTGTCAGGCAATAATAAACCCCTCCCCATGGTGGTGTCTGTAAAGACCATGTGGGATACCTCGACTTTCAGCCTCTTTGAGCAGTAATAAGGTGTTTCTCTCCTCATTGGGGTGGTGTCAGAGGAGGGAGTAGTGATAAGCCGTATGAGGCACTCCCACCCCTCCTGAAAGGGACGTATCAATGGAGTCAGGTGAGGAATCTGGATTTCTACACCCAACCTACCCCTGGGAGCCACTTTCTTTCCCTTGTCAGAATAGTATCAGAGGAAGTCAGTTAAAGCATGACTTTCAAATAAAATCCTGGGTCTCATAATCTAATACCTAGAATATGCAATTTTCCATAAAATTCCTTATACCAAGAACCATAAAGTTTCAGTTGGTGAAAAGGCAATCAATAGATGCCAACAGAGATGTAATAAGACATCTGATGAAGATTAAAAAGAGTCATCACAAAAAAAACATCTGATGAAGATTAAAAAGAGTCATCACAAAAATGTTTGAAAGGGCAATTATGAACATGCTTGAAACAAGGAAATAACAGTCTTAGCAAAAAAGCAAAGTCTTATAGAAAATAGAAAAGAATAAATGGAAATTTTAGAAGTGAAAATACAATAACCAAAATTACAATAAAACAAACAAACAAAAACATAAAAAACATCAATGGACGGGCTCAAGAGCAGAACAAAAGGGTCAGAGTAAAGAATCAACAAACTGGAAGTAGAACAATTAAAAAGTGTTAGATGCCCTTGGAGCCCAAGAAAGAGAGGAGAAAAAGGGCAGGGTTGAAAGAAATACTCAGAAAAATAAATACTAAGAATTTCTCATTTTGTAAATACATAAATCCACATATTTAAGAAGCTGAACGAACCCTAAACACAAGAAACACAAATAAATAGTCAAGTTTCTGAAAACTAAAGACAATGAAAAAAAAATCTTGAAAGCAGCAAGAGAGAAACAATATCATATAAAGAAAAAATACTTTGATTGACAGTAAATTTCTTATCAGAAACCATGGAGACCAGAGAAAAGTGGCATAATATTTTTTAGTCCTGAAGAAAATAAGATAGCTGTAAAGCCAGAATTTTATATCTAGTAAAATGTCTTTCAGGAATGAAGGAGAAATTAAAAATTCTCAGGCAAAAAAAAAAAAAAAACTAGGAGAATTTGTCACTAGCAGACCTGTTTTAACAAATTTTTAAAGAAAGATCTCTAAACAAAAAATAAAATGTTAAAATAAGAAATCTTGGAACATCAGAAAGAAATAATACACTAAGTTAAAGTATGGATAAACAAAATAGATTTTTTTTTCTCTTGAGTCTTCAAAATTATGCTTAAAGGGTAAAGCCAAAATTACAACCCATCATCAATATGTTCTAAATGTATATAAAGGAAATGTTTATGATAATTATATTATAAATGGAGGGCAGAAGGAGAGATGGAAAGGGAGGTAATTTTTCCATATCTTATTTGAACTGGTAAAATGACAACACCATACTGCATTGATTGTAGTAAATTTTGAATATATAATGCTAATACCTAGAGCAAGCACTGAAAATAATAAACCTCTTCAAAAAGACATAGTCAAAAACTACTTAGATACATCAAAATGTAATTTTAACAAAGTTTTAAAATAACTTACAGGAAAAATAAAACAGAAATGAAAGCAGAAAGAACAAACAGAAAACACAAAATGAAATGGCAGTCTTAAGCCCTAATGTATCAATAGTCATACTAAGTGTAAATGGCCTAAATACACTAATTAAAAGACAGATATCATCAGAGTGGATTAAAAAATATAGGTCAACTATATGCTTCCTACAAGAAACTCATGTCAAATATAATAATACAGACAGTTTAAAAGGATAGAAAATGTATTCATCTTTTAATTAACTTGCAAAGATTAATCAAAAGAAGAGTGACTGTATCAATATTAGATAGATATCAGAGAAAAGAAAATTGTCAGAGAGGAACATTACATGATAAAAGGGCCAACCCACTAAGACATAACTATCCTAAATGTGTGTGCATACATTCACAAAGAAACAGAACTATAAAATACATGAACTGAAAATTGATAGAACTAAAATAAGAAATAGATGAATTCACAATTGCAGATGGAAACTTCAATACTATACTCTCAAAGATTGATAGAAAAATCAGAAAATTATCAAGGATATAGAAGAACTCACGAACACTATCAACAATAGCATCTAATCAACCTTTGCAGAATACTCCATCCAATAATGTCAGGGTAGCATTCTTCTCAAGTGGCCATAGAACATATATTAAGGTAGACCACATCCTAGGGCATAAAACAAACCTCAGCAAACTTAAAGTATTTAAAATCACACAGAGCCAATGTGGAAACAAACTGGAAATCAGTAAAAAAGATACCAGAAAAATCCCCAGACACTTGCAAAGTAAGCTACACTTCTAAATATCCCATGGGTCAAAGAGGATGTCTCCAGGGTAATTAAAAAATAAAAAGTACATTGAGTATGTAACATATAAAAATTTTGTAGGCTATGACTAAAACAATGCTGAGAGAGAAATTTAGAGCACTAACTGCATACGTTAAAAAAATAAGGTTTCAAACCAATAATCTAAGATCCTACTTCAAGAACCTAGGAAAAAATAGCAAAATAAATCTATAGGAAGCAGAGAGAAGAAAACAATATAGAGCAGAAACAAATCAAAACACAAAATATATTACAGAAAAAAAATCAATGAAATAAAGTTGTTTGTTTAAAAAGATCAATAAAATTTACAAGTTTCTGTGAAAAGGCTGACAAAGAAATAAAGAACGCAAATTACCATTACCAGGAAGAAAAGATTACTAGGAACATTACTACAAACTATTGAAAGACCTCTCAAAACTTGATGAAAAAGATTAAATTAGAAAACAGGCTAAAGATATGAACAGACATTTCACAGAAGAGGATATGTAGGTGACAAAGGAGCACATGGAATGTTCAACATCATCAGCCATTGAAACAGTGAAAATTGAAACTTCACAGCGTTATCACTGCATACCTATTAGAAAGGCTAAAAAATCCTCTGCAGAACTTGTACACTTTACTTCCTACTGTACTATGAAAATGTAATTAGGTGCAGAAAAACCATGAGAGAGATGAAAATAAAGAACTGAACAAAAATACATACCAAAAACAGTAGTGACACCACAAAATGGTGACAAGAATATGTTGAAACTGGATCACACATACATTGCTGATGGGAATGTAAAATTGTACGGGTACTCTGGAAAACAGCTTGACAGTTTCTTAAAACAATAACAACTAACAATCATACTCCTGGGCATTTATCCCAGAGAATTGAAAACTTACGTTCACACAAAAACTGGAATACACATTCATCGTAATAGCCAAAAACTGGAAACAACACAAGTGTCCTCCAGTGAGAGAATGATTAAATAAACTGTGGTACATTTGTATCATCACATACTACTCAACAATACAAAGGAATGAATTGTTAATAGTACACAACTTGGGTGAATTTCCAGAGAGTTATGTTGAGTGAAAAAATTCAATCAATAAAGATGACTTACATATGATTCCATTAATATAATATTCTGGAAATGAGAAAATCATAGAAATGGAGAACAGACAGGGACTGAGGAGCGGGAGAGTTGAAGGAAACTGAGTGTGGTTATAGAAGGGCTGCATCCTTGTGATGATGGAAACGTTCTGTATCTTGACTGTATCAACTCCATGCCCTGATCGTGATACTGTATTAATAGTTTTGAAAGTATTACCACTGGGGGAAAATGGGTAAAGGACACACAGAGCTCTTTTTATTCTTATTTTTTAAATTTCTTACAACTGCATGAGACTCTACAATTATCTGACATTTTTTAAAGTTTTATTTAAGAATTAAAAAAGAACACATTGACATATTTCTCTTCCCAAGAATATGGGCTACTTCTGAGTCATGCTGTGATGGAAAGAAGTGTAGAGAGCATATGGTATGTGCAGATAAAATCTCCACTCCTTACGGGGAAAGATAGGGTAGAATACTGATAACATTTTTTTCTTTTATTCATTTGCTGATGAAGTCAATTTGTCCACACATTTATATTCTCATACATTCATTCATTTATAAGCTTATTAATTCACTTGTTCACTTTACCTTTCATTTAAACAGTCATTATCAAGTTGTATGTTAGGCATTGTATTAAGCACCAGGAGAGAGGGAAAAGCAGCATGGCACAACCTTGCATTTAGAGAGTTCACATTTATTTACACATTCCATCAAGCAAGTGCCAACCCAACCAAACAACCAGTGTTGACAGGTGCCTATTGTATTGCCAATGCCTGACATACTGCTTGGCATAAAAGTATGAATAAACAGCCAGGCGGTGGCTCATGCCTGAAATCCTAGCACTTTGGGAGGACAAGGCTGGAGGATCACTTGAGGTCAGGAGTTTGAGACCAATTTGGGAAACATTGTGAGAGCCCATCTCTTTCAAAAATACAAAAATTAACCAGGCAAGGGACTTATGAATGTAATCCCAGCTCCTTGGGGGGCTGAGGTGGGAGGATCATTTGAATCCTGGAGGCAGAAGTTGCAGTGAGCCCTGATCATGCCACTGCACTCCAGACTGGGTGAGAGAGACCCTGTCTCAAAAATAAATAAATAAATAAATATGATAAGGCAAACATGGAAGAGGAAAGGAGGGAGGGTAATTCACCAATTTGGTGAAGAAGGACATGCCAAATCACAGATTCAATGGGATGGAATTTTGATTATCCCCAGTATAAAGTCCAAGCTCCTAAGCTCCTAAATATGAAACATACGGCTCTCACCAACATGACTCCAACATTGCCTTCCAATCCCATCTCCTGTTAGCTCAGCTGGGCTTTATGTGCTTTCCCCTTTCTCTGTGTGTGTTCATGTTTCCTTCACAGGAATGTCCTTTCTCCACTTGTCAACCTAGTGCCCCACTATTATGCAGCTTTCGGTAACTTTATCTCCATAGAGAAGGAGTGAATGACCTGCTCTTCTCTGCTCTCATAATGTTACCAGTTGAGGGTGTCGGGCTTCTTGACATTTTGAACAAATAATTGAACAAAACACACAAAGCAAGTAAAGAATGAAGCAACAAAAGCTGATTGATTGAAACTCCACAGGGTGGGAGTGGGCCCAAGCAAGCAGCTCAAGAGCACCATTACAGAATTTCCTGGGGTTTCAATAACTTCTAGACACTGGGTGTGGTGGTTCATGCCTGTTATCACAACACTTTGGGAGGCTGAGGTGGGTGGATCACCTGAGGTCAGGAGTTCAAGACCAGCCTGGCCAATATGGCAAAACACCGTCTCTACTAAAAATACAAAAATTAGCTGTGCATGGTGGTGTACACCTGTAATCCCAGCTACTTGGGAGGCTGAGGCACAAGAATTACTTGATCCCAGGAGACAGAGGTTGCAGTTAGTTGAGATCACACCACTGCACTCCAGCCTGGGAGGAAGAGCACGACTCTGTCTCAAAAACAAAACAAAACAAAATAAAATCCTCTAGACATTTCCCATTGGTTACTTGGTGTATGCCCTATGTAAATGAAGAGGATATAGTGAGGTTACAAAGTTATTTACTTGGTGCACACCCTACATACAAATGAAGAGGATGTTTCCTGTCACAGCTGAAGTAAAGTTATAATGTTATTTACTTGGACACAGAAAGTTGGAGATTTTCCCTGTGATTTAGTTCCAGGAAGTCCTTAGGGTCCCTGCTTCCAGACTCTATTCTCTTGCCTCAATAACACTTATGGATACATTTGGTTCAAGTTCCAATCCGGCCAGGGAACATAGTGGGAAGTTCAGGGATCAAAGAGATAAAAACTAAATTCTACTTTTACCACTTAACAATTGTTTTAACTCAGGGAAGCTTGTGAAAGACTTTATGGATATGAATAGGCTCCTGTCTCAGAATGAATGTGTGAATTAAGAATATACTACAAAGGTGTTTAGGAAACTTCCTGGAATGTAGGTGGCCCTGAATAAATGCTGCTTCTTATGGTATTATGGGAAATCCTGTTTGTGTTTCTATCCACTTCCTTGAGGCAGGGACTATTTCTTGTTCATTGAGACCCTTGGCAGTAATAACAACATTACTAAAACTAATCATGCCTACCCCACAACATATTACTTACCTGCACATAGTAGATAACACAGGTTTGTTGAAACAGCTTGTTTGGGAATAATTAGATTGCAGGACTTCTTGTGTCTCCTCTGTCTCCTCCAGTTAGATCACATTAATAATCTATGTTAACTGAAATTCTGTGCTCCCTGGAGAGGTCTGAAGATAACACAGGAGTCAGAGAGAGAGAGAGAGAGAGGGAGGGGGGAGAGAGAAAGAGAGAGAGAGAATAGGGTAGATTGGCTCTGGTTACTTTTATGTGTGGGTGGGATAAATGAGTTTGCCCAGGAATGAATAAGCATCTATTTGAACAAGAAGTTTTTCCTTGTCAAGATAGCATAAGATGCTCTGCGAGATATTTCAGAACAAGAGTCCATGGGGTTGGGTTGCTCTCAGTATAAGTCCTTATCATTGGACTAAACAAACTGTGTAAGAGCTTATACGTTATTATATAGTTAATATTTATATATAGTTAACATTATATAAATATAACGTATTCTGCACATATCGCAGTCCCATCTTTGCTCTTTGTTTCATTATTCATCTGCCCAGGATGCTGTCCTGCTGGATGCCTGCATGGATAACTCCCTCACCTTGCCCTTCAAGTCCTTGCTCACATGTCACACTCTTGAAGAGGCTTATCCTGCCATCCTATATAATTCTACAACCTGTCTTCCCTGTGCTCAGCATTCGAATCCTCCTCATCCTTCTCTACCTTTTCCTGTTGCTATAGTTTATCTTCTGGAATACTATACACCACATTTGAAGTTTACATTTTTATTTTATTTTTTTTAAGTTTCTTTTCCTCCC
Source organism: Cheracebus regulus (assembly GCA_963574635.1). Taxonomy (NCBI): domain Eukaryota; kingdom Metazoa; phylum Chordata; class Mammalia; order Primates; family Pitheciidae; genus Cheracebus; species Cheracebus regulus. Next base: position 14,619 of record CAUYQU010044938.1, read on the forward strand.
CCATCATGACATAAACCCAATTAGGGCAGAAAGCTCTTTCTGCTTTGTCCACTGCTGTATGTAAGTACTTGGAACAGTGGGCAGTAACACCGTACATGTCCAAAGTTGGGTGAATAAAAGAATAAATCAGATGGGGCTTTAGAGAGGAAACAGCTCTTAGGAAGAAGAGATGAATGAATGAATGAATTTGTTTTACAGCAACCATTGCCAGATAAGAAGATATGGATTTGCTTAGAGATCATCCAAAAAAAGCAGGAGCAGGTACAGCTTGGGGCTCAGATCTTTTTATAAGGACACCAGTCACAGTGGATTAGGGGAACAACCCACTCCAGTATGCCCTTAACTAATTACATCTGCAATTGCTCTGTTTCCAGGCAAGATTACACATCTAGGTCCTGGACATTAGGATTTCAGCATATGAAATCCAAGTGGACACAATCCACCCATAACAGGGTAGAACGAAGATTCCAATTGTAAAATTATTATTATTAAAAATTTAAACAACCTCTTTAACCTTCCAATTTTATAATTGCAAGAACTGAAGCCCAGAGAAGTTTTAGGGTAGTTTGAAGTGGAAAAGACATGCCCACTCCAGCTCCACCCATGATAAACCACATGGTTTAGAATCCCTCATTGTGAGCCGTATCCTTCCCGTGGGAATGACAATGCCTGCTTGCTGTTACCTAGCAGGAAGGTTTGAGATCAAATGAAACTGTTGCTATGAAAACATGTCATCACCTCTAACAGACATATATGTGTAACAGGTGTTTCTTTAAGGCCACATAGCAAGTGACGGGCCAGCATGCAATAGGCATCTATAAAACATCACATCAAGTCTGGAGTTCCTTCCTCAGGCAAAGCACTGTCCCAGCCACTCTTCTGTGTAGAGGTCAGGGCAGAAATCTGAGACTCACAAGCAGGCACAGGGGATACATGGCAACAATTCATTCTCAAGCCATAAAAAAACGGAAATTTGACCCAGGAAATCAAACCCAAATCTGTGGAGAACTCATATAGAGCAAAAGCCGTTACTCTTTTCACTTGCAAAATTCTCAGCAAAATGACTGATCTTTCTGTCCACTTAAGAACATGAGTAGGAGGGTAAACAAGCATAGCTTACAGGTGGGGCTCATACTGAAGGTCAGCTTGAGAGTCGTGGAAAATTCCGTGGTGGAACTTAAGACCATTAAAAGATTATTTCATCAGTTACCGGCAGGGTGAAGTCAGACTGGGGTTTGCACCCAGACATTTACTCACTAGCGGTGTTAATGGTGGAGTTGCCCGGGAGGGTCCGTCTAATTAAATTTCTGTTTCATAGTTTCCTCCTCTGTTAAATGCGGATAAAGCTATTTATGCATACCTGGGATCAGCTATTCTAGAGTGTGATCAGGCAGCACTTATTGAAATAAAGCATCTAGCACCCTATGAACCTGCAATGTTATTCCTGGGTAGAGACCTAGAGAAAGTCACACCCCAAAGGGTAAGGGGTCAGGCATCAGAATACTGACTGCAACCTTGTTCTTGAAAAGAGGAAAGTAACAGTAGAGCAATGAAAAAATAAAATACTGAAGTTGTAAATAATGGAACAACAGGCAGCAGAGAGAAGAAATGAGCTAGAACAGTGATTCTCAAACTGTGGTACCAGGACCAGTGACACCAGAATCACCTGATAACTTATGAGAAGTGCACATTCCTGAGCCCCAACTCAGTTCTAGTCAATCGGAAAATCTGGAGGTGGGGCTTAGCACCTTGTTTTAACAAGCTTTCTAGGGGATTCTAATGCATACCATGCTTGAGGTTGAGAACCACCGAATTAGAGGTACAAATGGATAGGCATGGATATTTTGCCTCCTAGTGGATACGGTACAATGTCTGGAGACATATTTGGTTGTCAGAACTGGGGAAGGGCTTCTGGTATCTACTGACAGGGCCAGGGCTACTGCTGATCATCCTACAACGCACGGAGCAGCCCAGCACAACAAAGAATTATCCAGCCCTAAATGTCAGGAATGATGACCTTGAGAAACTGGGATGCATCTCCTTCACAAAACCTCTCTTGTCTCCCCAAAAAACAATGTTTGCCAAACTTTATTTAGAAGAATAAATGAATGCCATGAGTTTTAAATTAGGTGTTCTGCTGTTCTATTGTGAAGAACAAACAGGAACAAAGCAAAATTTTATTTTAAAGAGAGAGAGAGAGAGAGTAGCTAAAAGCATTTATAATAGATGATCTTAGTGTTAAGAAATAACATGACATGATGCCTAAAGCAAAATCTCCTGGCTTCCCCTTGGTCAACAGGTACCTTTACCAATGAATTGCTCCAGGTTTTCAAACACCTCAGTGGTCACTGATCCGTGATACATACTTTCTTATATTTTTAGCATATACATTTGATAGTATTCCTGGCTTATATACTAAACATCCAAGTTTGATCATTTTATACAGCAATTAATTACTCATGGAATATATCTTTTGCCATGAACTTCAGCCCACATGCATATTTTATATGATGACTTCTGTTAATTTCCTGATAATATATAATCTTTGTTAATATCTCATACTCAAATCTTTGAATCATTGCTAAGTAAGAATGATTGCCTCCTCTCCTGAATTTGTCTTTTTTTGTCTTGTTTGGCACTCTGTACCTTTTAATTCAGGATCTAGATTGTATTTTATTGGTCTTACACCAGTCAGAATGGCTATTACCAAAAAGTCAAAAATAACAGATGTTGGACAGGGCCTGGAGAAAAGGGAACTCTTATATACTGTTGGTAGCAATGTACATTGGTACAGCCTCTATGGACAACAGCATAGAGATTTCTCAAACAACTAAAAACAAAAGTACCATTTGATCCAGTAATCCCATTACTGAGTGCCCAAAATAAAATAAATTATTATATAAAAAATAGGCCTGCACGTATGTGTTTACTGCAGCACTATTCACAATAGCAAAATGTCAATCTGAGTGTCCATCAACATATAAAGAAAACGTTATACACTTACCCATACCCACATCCCCCCCACACACCCATCAACACTGAAATACTATTCAGCCATAAAAAAGAATGAAACCATCCCTTTTGAAGCAACATTGATGAAACTAGAAGCCATCATCTCAAGTGAAACAACTCAGAAACAGAAAGCCAAATACTGTCATGGTTTGCTTTTTAATATCATTACATCTCTATATTGTAAGAACTACAAGGAACATTGCAAAATTTAGAAAAATATAAATATATACAATTACCTGCCCACTACCTTTTTCCCATGATATTTACTTGACCACGTTTCATTAAATGTTTAATATATAGTTCTTGCAAGTATGAAAGATTAGATAGATAAAGCATGAAAGATGTATGTTGGAAACTTCCCAGAATGGTTACTGTATTTGGTCTCAAGACATTATTTTTTACTGCCATTTGTTTTTGAAACATAGACACTTATTTATATGAGTCAAACCTCTAGGTTTATCCAAAGAAACCAACAGGATGCTGAGCAGTACGTGAGTTTATAAGTAAAAGCCAAAAGATATGGCCAGTGGCTATTTTGGCAGTGGCTGTGGGGCCCTAGTCATGCCACTGCACTGTGAGTATTTCTGGGCACCTACCTGCTAAGCATGGGGTCTGCATAGCCACCATCTGCAGCCACCCTGGTTCATCACTGCACCATTGAACCTCACGTTGTACAGACTTTCCTTCCACGGTGTGGTGCTCCTGCAGTTTCCCCCCATTTCACTAAGGGATACCGGCATGCCCTCAACTCTGAGGTTCATTAGATGACTCCTCTATTTCCATCAACTTCAATGTTGGTCTACTGTCAAGTCCTACTGATGGTGCTACCTCCAAAATATATCTGAAAATCTGCCTGCTACTCATTCCTATTCAGCCTCCATTGGTTCTTGCTGGATGAATATAATGACCTTGAACTGCACAATGAATTTTTAATCTTGCATTTTAATCTTGGCTCCAAATTTTCCCTTTCCTGTATCTCAAAAGGGATTTGCAACTACAAGTGAAGTATGTTCTGTTCTATAGATTTAGAAAGAGAACCACCACTGAAATACATGTTCCCAGTCTCCCAACACCTTGAGATCTAAGGAAAAAAACCCAACCAACCATTCAAAATCTTACATGCCTCGTGAACTGGCAACTCTAGAACTACTAAGATTTTCATGTGGGTCTATTCTTACTTCATTATGCTCACCTCTAGTTTACAACTCATATGTATGTTTAACCATTTCAGTTTATGAGGGTTAATTTTTAACCATCACATGCATACTCTATCTATTCCCTGTAGCACCACTCCAAGCATGGAATTCATTCGCTTGATTAATTTACACTCATGTGCACACATACACACACACCACATCTTTTTGTGTGTAGACTTTACTAAGGTTTAGTTAGGAAGGAAAGCTACAAATTTCTTGGGGACGTGATATTGTGATACATGCAAACAATGTATAATAATCAAATCAGTTAATTAAAATATCCAGCACTCCAAACATTTATCATTTGTACTGAGAACATTCCATGTCTTCTCTTCTAACTACTTTGAAATATACCATAAATTACTGTTAACTATAGACACCACACTGCTATCAAACAATAGACTATATTCCTTCTGTGTAACTGCATTTTTGTGCACATTAGACAACTTCTCCAGAAATTTGTACAATCATCATGTATTAGTTTTAGAAAAATAATTATTTACTTCTCATCAACAAAAACTTCAAATGAAATAACAGACATTCTTTTTCTTAAACACTCTCTGGCAATGCAACCACAGGGGATTTCTCACCAGTGGTTCAGGGCTCCTGGTCTTCCAGTCTCACGCCACTGGGCTACCCATTCCTCTCCTCTCACGCAGGGGTTTTTAGCCACATCTTTTGTTCCTCAGTTTCTGCTAATCACAGTTCTCAGGCCTTTTCTATAACCTCAGCTTATCAATGTTACTTCAAAGAAAGACAGATTCTTCCCAAGAGGAACTCTCTTTCATCTGTTAAGATAATATTTTGTTATTCTCTCTTAAAAGGGTCTGAAGATTCCAACTCACGTTGAATATTTCTAATAATTTGAGTTTGATATTTACCCTACAGTTATTTACCAAAACTTCTTATGAGTTTGGCATCCTTTTTGTTGCTGCGATATCAATGCTATGTAAAACCCGTCAAGAATTCTGCTCTCATGGAGTGTAGAATCCATAGATATAGTAATATCAGTTACTGTTAATGTGTAATTACAAAAAGAGAAGGTTTGCAAGAAAGGAATTCAGTCCTATGAAATCATACCACATGCGAATCTAACCTAGATTGAAGTTTGGTGAGTTTGAAACAGTGGTTTGCTGCTAAAGCATTAGCAACTGTCTCTCTGGTTATGGGGCAGGGCACAAGCCCTGGTGTATAGTATTTGCTGATTTTCATGTTGTAAATGTCCCCATTACGGCTGATTTCAAGCTATCAGTGTTTGAATGTAGAATTGGGAAGACAAGTGCAGTGGTCACCATTATATAGCATTTCTATTACGCAAAAATGACCTCAAGATCATAGAGTACCTTGTGGTGAAAATAATTAGGAAGTAATGAGTTTTGAGTATTCGTTATATTTGTCTTTAATATATCTATGAGTTTATGTAATTTCATTCTTAATAATAGCTCTGTTTAACAATCAGCTCATAAAGTGTCTGAAAATTTAACAGTCCTTGTGAGCTTATTCAAGCTCTATCTGGTACATTACTGAAAGTTGAGTAGATCTCACAGGATTTAAGGCGCACACAGAGCTAGCAGCCCATGAAAAGGTCCTGTGGTGGGAGAGAGATGGGCAAGGCTATTTTCACTTTGTGCATTTCATCTTAATAACAAGTGAAAAGCTAGAGATTTTTAAGTAAAAGTGAAATGGTATGACTGAATTTGGGAACTCCTGTCGTGAGATGAGGGGGTTTTCCACTGTCACCGAGTGGTTTTGTTTGAATTTGAGTAAACACTCAAGGTCAGAGATTCAAGCTTTGCATGGGGACTAGCCTTTTACATTCTAACTCTGAAGTTCCATGGCAAAGAAGGACTAAACTTTTAGAAGATAGGCAGAAGAGGTGAGAATTGATAAATTAAGAACCTAGAAGTGATGCCTTGTACATTATAAGCAGATATATATATATATACACACACATACACACACACACACACACACACACACACACATATATGCCAGCAACTCGAAGATTTTAAAAAAAGGCCTTATCTTTAAAAGAAATAGCCACAGGAAGCTAAGTGAGTCAGGTGTTTTTCTCTCTCTCCCTCCTCACGAGTTCCTATTTTTAAAACATCACTTCCTTGAAGTGTCAGACAATTATATCGGCTAATATATTTTTGCCAACATGATCCTAAAGAGAATAATGTGAATTATTTATGCCACTCCATTTTGGTGGAAGTGAACAGGACAATAAATGCTGCAACATTTCATTTTAGAAAATTTCTCGTGGAGAAGATTTTAGAGAGCACAATTCAAGACTAAGAAGACAAATGAGCAGCTTCAGCTAGGAGGGCAAATAATCTATCAGCAATTTTGAGCCCCTCTTTCAGTTATAGCTGTCATGATGGCACTGGCTTTTATTTTCCCCCACCCCCAGGTGACAGCCACAGCTTCCTGGCTCCACAGCTGCCTATCTCCGGAGCACCTCTGCCAGCATCTGCCATAACCTCTTTCATGGCAAGATTCCTGATGCCACTACAGCCCCCATGTCTGCCCAGAAACCCTGTGCCACACTCCACCCTTTGGTCACCAAACCCTTCAGGTCACCACCACCCTGGACATTCATGACAACAGCCTACCTTCTCCCCTTCGCTGCCCATTCAGACTCTATCCCCATGAGTCCTGGGTCAGGTTAGCCTTAAGAAAAACAGCTTTGGAGATAGTCAAATTCCTGCCTCATTATGTATTAACCATGTTATGCTTGGTAAGTTAGGGAACCTCTCTTGGCCTTAGTTTTCCGATGTGTAAAATGGGGATCTTTTTTTTTCCAAATTAGATATTGAGAAAATGAATGTTTCAAGGTGCCTGTCACCATCGGTGAATGACAGCGCGCACTTTCTCTGATTATTAATTTCATGCACTGCCTGGTTTACCGTGCCCCTCTGTGTTTGCCAAAGGCCTGCTACTTTATTCATTCTGAGCATCTGCCGTGTGCCAGGCACCATGCTGTCCACCTTCTTTTGCTGGCTGTAGTTGATAGGAGCTTGTTGTATTTTGTCCAGAGATGCTTTTATCACTTTTCATGGAATATTAATTCTGTGTTGCTGCTGAACTGAATACTAGAGAACTACGGAGATGCCGAGATGTGTCCCAGCCCCAGAGTGTTGGCATTCCTGCATATCCACCATAGGTAAGTGTCATTCTCCTGAACAGTCATTTCTGAATATGTATTGCTACTGTTTACTTCCTAAAAGTGCATTTTTAACGTGAGATATGGCCTCCTAGCCCATTAGAGACACATATCTTTTTCTTTCTCTTCTTTTTCCTTTGGAGTGGAATAGGAGAAGGAGACAAACTACTACTCAATAAGCATCTACTATGTTCCTGCACTTCTGTGAGTTTTATAGTCATTATCTCATTTCTTCCCTAAAACAACCATATGAAAAGCCTTCTTTTACCTATAATCAAGTTAGCTAAAAATCAGAGAGGTTAAGGAACTGACTCCCAGACCTAGGATTTGCAAAGCCTGAACCCGGGCTGCCTGACACCTAACCTGGGCCTTTGGTTGTATGCAATGCTGTAAACCTACCATTGCTTGTATAGTTCCGCCATTCTGGTCTTGGGCCCATGCATATCCCCTCTCACAACATTAAGGCAAAACTGGTTACATTGTATTTTCAAGTGAGAGAAACCTGATATTACCCAGCCCAATCTTTCCCTTTTCTTTATTAGAGAATTCAGGCCACTTTTACTCAGGACCAGTCTGTTGAAAAGTTTGTCCTTTTCATGGTAGAGGGAAGCATAACAAAAGTAAAGTTGAACAGACTCACCATTGAAGGCACAGCAATTTAGCAAGAAATACGACTAAATGACTTGCAACGGTATTCACCATGTGTCTTCTAGATTATGGCCAAATCCCAGCTGCCATAACAAACATCTTCTTTGATGTCAAAATGCCTGGTATTTTACATCAGTGCTCTTTCAAGAAGCTCAGCCCTTTCTGGCCCCCTTGTGAGGATCTTGGACTCTGGAGATGGTGGTCTATTTGATGAGCACAGTAGTCAAAGAGCTCAGATCAGACAGAAACTCCTGCCTGCTACCCACGGGGATATGAAGTTGTTAACAGCAGCCTGGACACTGCTAGCTCTGGGACAAAGCCTGTGAGCTGAGCTGAGGTGGTGGGAAGGGGGAGGGGTGGAATATCCCCACCTCACACCTGCTGTTGACATCAAACAGTCACATGTTCCCATGGTGCCTGTTGTTTATGTCAATGAAGGGTAAGCCCTGAGCTCAGGAAACTCAAGTGTTCCCCCATTCGAATCTTCCTAGGGCAAAGATAGTAAATATGCCATTTCTTTTCTTTCTTTATTCAGAGGCATTCTATGTAAGATCAGGATGCTAATGCTTTGTTATGTCCATTGCAAATATCTTCTCCCAAGATGAGACTTGACTTTTCACTGTTTTCATGGAATCTTTTGATGAAAAGAAGTTTATACTCCATCTCACATTGATTGGTGGTGGTTGCCTGCAGCATAACTTGAAGAGTTCGCAGATCCTGGGCTGGCTCAGTAGGAAAGAGAACTGTGATCTATTAGAAATGTCTGACCACCATGCAGGCCCCTGGAACTGTTATTTTATCGCCGTGGAATAAGCTAGCTAACTGGTCAAATGGATTTCAGCTCACATTCCCGCTGATGTATCCACTGGATAGAACTCTGGGAACATGCAAATGCCATGGTAGAAATTCATGAAAGAAACTGAGTTAGTGAAGACTTTCAGTAAACAGTAGACATACACACAGATCATTTCTCAAGGAAAAAGGTACGTTTTACCTTCCTAGGGGAGATGAACTAAGCTCTAGATTTGAAGGACGAATAAGAGGTTAACAAGTAGAACAAAAATTATGTAAGTTTTCAATTATGCAAGATGAATAAGTTCTAGAGATTTGTTATATAGCATAGTGCCTACAGTCAGCAATATCCTATTATGAATTTAAAAAATTAATATTAAATTTCCTTACCAAATAATCAAATAAGTGAATAAAACAAAAACAAAGAGCATAAGAAAATTTTAGAGGTGCAGAATATGTTTATTGCCTTAATATTGGTGGGGTGTTGTTGTTGTTGTTTGTTTGTTTTGAGAAAGAATCTTACTCTTTTGTCCAGGCTGGAGTGCAGTGGCATGATCTCAGCTCACTGCAAACTCTGCCTCCTGAGTTCAAGCAATTCTCCTTCCTCAGCCTCCTAAGTAGCTGGGATTACAGACACTCACCACCATGCCCAGATAATTTTTGTATTTTTAGTAGAGTTGGGGCTTCACCATGTTGGCCAGGCTGGTCTTAAACTCCTGACTTCAAGTGGTCTGCCTGCCTCAGCCTCCCAAAGTGCTGGGATTACAGATATGAGCCACCACGCCTGGCCATTGCCTTAATATTGTGATGATGGTTTCACAGGTATGTTTAAATCATCACACAGTATACATTAAATATGGGGAATTTATTGTGTACCAATGAGGCCTCGATAAGGCTTTAAAAAATCTCGATAAATAAAAATGGGCAATGATATGAACAGCATGGTGTATCCACGGAAGTTCAGGCTGTTTTGTGGGCCTGGATGATTTCAGGCAGGTGTAGCCTGTGATGTAAAGTGTGAGACTGGAGAGGTTGCCAGGGTCTGTGTCATCATGAGCACACCTCCTCTGTGTTAAAAAGGTGAGATCTTATTCTGCCAATTATGGGGTTCCCAGTCTTTGTCCTGTTTATTAGCATCAGGGTGAAATGCATGAGATTATAAAATAAGGCTTGACAGACAGGAAAGAGAGAGTAACAAGAACATGAGGCAGGATAGGCTTAGAAATCAGCAGTCAACTAATGAGCAAAACAACCAGCTAGCATCAAAATGGCAGGATCAAATACACACATAACAATATTAACCTTAAACATAAATGGGCCAAATGCTCCAATCAAAAGACACAGACTGGCAAATTGGATAAAAAGCCAAAACCCATCAGTGTGCTGTA